>SRMA01026585.1:0-14255 GCA_007224835.1 Danionella cerebrum
TATATCTGTAATGTGTTATTCCTGAAACTCTTAGTAAATATTTGGACTTCAAGCCCTCTCCTGTCTACTCTGGAATATATTATTATATATTCCCTTCACATTAGTACGACTTCTTTTTTTTTAGTTCGTTCGAGGCTTGGAATTGAACAAAAATTTTACAAAAGCAAATTAAAAAAAATCTGACTTTCTTTCGATTCAGAAAACTCTCACCAGTTGACCTTTTTTGTAGGTTTTGGTCCTTTACATAAGTTTTACAACTATTAAATATGTCATTTAAACAGTATGAAATAACAGTTTTAAGTAGAAGAAAAGGGGAATTCCATTTGCCACTAGGTGGCGCTAAATCTGACAATGTAGGTTGCTATTAAGATGCGTTCAGACAAGGACTCTTAACCTGCACACCAAATTTAAAGCCATTCGGACATTGCATGGCTGAGTTATTAACAAATTCCTGTTTATGGTAACATTTCTAACTTTGTGCGTACATAGTTTAACAAAGTCAAAAAAGTGTTCCAATTTTTTAAGATAAGACTGATGAAGTTTGGGAGTGAACAGATATAATCTCTAGAAACAGTTAGTGTAGTAAGACACAAATAAAGTGGCCATTTTTAGAGATTTTTTGGCAAATAGCAGGCTTCCTGCCGATTTTGGAATGCAGTACATATTGCTTATATTTCAGTCTTGGGATGCTACGTGTGTACAGATCCACCTATGACAAACTGTGCGCAATAGGTTTGTGGAATTGATAAAGTGGCTGAGCTATAGTAGTTTTCAACACCGAATGGAAACACATGCTTTAGAACTAATTCATAAGTTTACTAGAATCCATTTTTACCTGCCAAACATTCTCTTGTTATGGTGGAGAAATAACAGGACTTTGATTTTTGTAAGAGCTAAAGTTTTCTCTCTGGTAGGATTTGCAGTTCATGGTTCAGGTTAAAGTCTTCCACAGGCCGAGATGAATCTATACATGTTTTACGGTGTTGTGACCCTTTAACATGTTGATAAAAATGTTTTTGGTGTGGAAACCCTACTTAGTATCAACCATTGCAGACTCTACATTCTAAAAACAGTTTTTATTTAGAACCAAATCTGGTACTTTAACTGGGGAACCTTTTTTGGTGCCATTTAACACATATCTTCAACGGTGCTATTTAGCTCTAATATTCAAAAGTGATATTTAGAAACAACCACCAAAAGTGTTAAAAAATCTTTGGAATGATCTCTATGTCCAGCATCTGTATGTAGGAACTTAAAAGAGCTTAAGGGGTTCTTTAAAGTGAAAAAATGCTCTATAGCGCCATCAAACCTTTTTTAAGAGTGTAACATGGACTACATTTTAATGTAAGAGAGATATTTATGATAAACACTGACACAGCCCATGCTCTTCATCGTCACCTAAACTCCAGAGAATATTCATGGACTAGGAAGATGAAATGAGACCGTCGGCGACCTCATTAAACAGGTTACCAAATTGGTGTCATGAGACTCTCTCCACGCCCCAAAAACCCAGATCTCTCTTGATTCATTCACATTTAATTTCATAAAGAGCCAGAAGAAACATGAATCTTGGTGCATCATACAGTAGAGACAGAAGCAGATGCTGCTGCCATTCCACTGAAGACGTCAAGCCCTTTTGATTTAGTTTAGTTAATTTTTAGGTTTACGGGAGCATAATACAAATGTTTGAGCTCCTTTAGGAATGTGATACGAGTAAGAACATAATTCTGTTAAAACCCACAACACTGAACTTACTGACCAGGAATTTATTTGGTATAGTAGCGTATGGCCGGATGTGGTATCAATTTTTGGGTCATACAGCCCAGCTCTACAATAGCGTTAATTCAAACACTCGCCAAAACTAATGATCAGACTGTAGTTCATCATTACATTTGCTACATTGATCTATAGGGACTGATTTCATTTTGGACATTTAGTACTTTCTTTATTATTAAGAGTGAATATAAGAGTGTGTCTTTCAAATATACGGCATGTAGTAGATGCAATTTGACGCTGGGCTTGGGGGGAAGCTATGCCTAAAAGTTATAAAAGATCAGGTCACCAGGAAGTTTCAACTGCAAATTCGCTAGGAGGGGGTGGTTCGAAACCTAAATTGCGTAAAGCCGTTAGCAGTTCCAAATATATCTGGAATGTGTTGTTGTTGTTTTTTTTTTTTTTTGTGTAAATATTTGAACATCAAGCCCTCTCCTGTCATCTCTGGAATATATTTATATATATTTCCTTCACCTACCTTTGCAGCTATAACAGCCTCTGGGAAGGGTTGACACAGGGTTTAGGGGTGTGTCTATGGGAATTTTTGGCCTTTCTGCAGGAAGTGCATTTTGGGCTGAGGGCTGTCTCAACTCTTAACTCAATTCCAAGTTAACCTCTTAAGCCCGAGAGTCCCCGGGGACTTGCCCCCTTGTGTGTTACATTTTCACTCATAGCTCACTAACCCTGAGAATAACCCACACATATTAAATACTGTTGTGTTCAGCGGAAACTCCTCTAAAAACGTATCTAATTCAATTTCATATCCGTTAACCACAGCTCGAACGGCATGCAAATAAACAACAACATATCCGGAGTATAATTCATGACCACGTTTTTGTTTATGTGCAATATGTATCCACAATATAAACGGAAACACAAAACCATGGCATCAAATGAAAGCTAACAACCAGCTGAATCCAGTGATATGCAACTCATTTACATTGCATGAAGTATTTCAGAGCAGGGAGCGAAAGTTCCCCGGAAAAACGGCAGCACAAAACCAAGCAAGCATGTAAATCTTGTCTTACCTTTGCCGTTTTTTCAACAAAAAGTTATTTCCATAGCGATAAAAGTCAGTTTGTTGTTATATCCGGTCGATAGCTTCGCGAAAACTCCATTTCGGGTCTTTTCTGTTGCTCTCTGCTCGCATTACATGACGCAATACGGGAGCACTCCCTGTGCGTAAGAGCTGATCTCTCCAAGCTGCGCGTCCTGTGATTCGTCCGGGATCTTGTCCATCTCAAAACGGTGAATGTCATTGGCTCCCTCAGATTCAAAGCTTTTGAACCATGTATAGAGCTCCCGGATTGGACAGATGGTCGGGGGGTAGGGACACGCAGAATCTCCAACGTAGGGAGAAACGTTTCCCAAAAGCACATGAAGATGGCGTAAATGAGCTTCCACCCCCCTTTTACAGCGTTTCTTTAGGAGTTTTTTTCGCTGAAATCATGTCCAGTAAGCAAGAAAAGAAGACTATGAAAGTAGCTGAAGCTTTGGACAAGATTTTTTCCATATTTGTGCCAAATTGTGCCAAACTGTGCCAACATGGATTACGCCTGAACTTTGTTTAATCAAAACCTGTACAGAATATTAGTTTCTTGTAGTATGAACACCAAACTTGCTACAGATGTCCTTGACATGTAGTGGTTACAATTGATTGTGTTTATTTGCTTAGTTATAAGTAAAATAAGGAGATATTAGAGAAAACGTGTTTTTTTTTAGGCGGAGTTCATTTTTTGGCCATTCCAACATCAATTACTCTTACCCAGTGTTCTTGACTGTCAAATTAACTCATCCACACCACTCCCCAAGAACCTATCTTCATTTTGATACCAAGATTTGCAGTTTAGGCCTTGTAAAAGCTGAGAAATGCCTTAAAAAGTAAAAGTATAGGATTTTTGGAAAATAGGCCTCAGGGCTTAAGAGGTTAAGCATGACACCTTACCAAGCCAAATTTCTAATTTGAGAATAAAATCTTTAAAAAATGAGTCTTCTATACATGGTTCTTCATGCACATCCCTAAAAAGGCCACTTCGAGACACACAAACTTGGTGGGACTTCACACTCTAGGCAAGATAATAGCTTTTAAATCCACCTAATAGTTTAAATGAGGTGTCTGTAATTAAGGGCAGAGGTCAGTAACCATTTGGACATCAATTTATCCACAATGTTTACATGCAAAGAGACACTTTCAAATTTGGTAACAGTACCTTTAAAAATGAGGGTTCTATATATGATTCTATATGCACATCCCAAAAAAGGCCAATTGAGGCACACAAGTCTTAGTGGGACTAAGTTGAAAATGAGCTGTCAATATATAAGGACCAAGGTCTGTAGCCATTTGTACCTTAATGTATCCACGATGTTTACATGTGAAGAGACGTTATTTCAAATTTGATAACAATATCTTCGTATTACCACATCCCAAAAAAGGCCACTTGGGTCTTAGGGGGACTTCACGGTCTAGGCAACTTCAGCCTAAAATGTTTACAATCCTCATCGTTTTGTCAGAACAAAGGCATTGAGTGTTTTTGTTTGTCGTGCAGTCTCGGTGAAGGCAGGCTTGAACACGCGAGCCATGCGTGAGATGTACCGCAGCTATGTGGAGATGCTAGTGAGCACAGCACTCGACCCAGACATGATTCAGGCTCTGGAGGACACCGAAGGTAAGAATTGATCATCTACTTGTGCTCCATCCTTTAAAACATGACCTAAAAGTCACTGTTCTTGGCGTTTTCAGATGAGCTGTATCTTCCTCCGATGCGTAAGATCGACAGCCTCCTCTGTGAGCAGAAGAAGAAGCTTTTGAAAAGAGTCAATATGAACTCTCAACACCAGGTCGGTTTGGGTTTCTTGTGTTTTATTGGTTCAAAACGTATTTCTGTTCAACGTTTCTCATTGTACTGATGCAAAGTATATAACAGAAAGCGTGTCTCAAAGTCCTCCTTTATGCTTTCCATAGGAAGCACTTCACACGTTTCCTCAGATCACAGCAGAGCCTCTGGACTCTGGAATGGTGAGGGTCCGACTGGGAGGCGACTGCTACAACCGCAAAACCCTGAACCGCATCAAAAAGAGTGTTCCCAAACCACAGGTCCACAAACATCTTCATCTGTCTTTTTCTAGTACAGTTCTTTATAGCAATGGCTTAGAATAAAAATGTGTGCAGCTGTTTTTGGTCAGGTAGGAGAAATGTCCAACTTGCAAAGAATGAAAAGATCTGTACTTGTCATCATAGCTGCACACCAGCTGTGAGAAACTAAATGCAAAAATCCAGAAAGACATAATGAGACCCAAGACCAAAAATGCTGTATACAAGATTAACCTATTCTTCCCTTTTAAAAAGTGAGAGAGCACCTTTATAGGGATAAACAAAAGTATGAGGAGACTTGGAGGTTTGGACGAAACAATGATCCCAAAAACCTCATTAGATATTGAGAGCTTGAGTGATTTATTTGATAAGGTAAAGTTCAGAGGAGTGAATCCAGATAATGATTGGAGAATGGCAGGTTTATTTACGATAGGAGGCGAGTGCTGGACGTCACTGGGACTCAAACATTGAAGGTGCATAGAACCCTATTGTAATTGCTCAGAATATTATTGTTTTGTGGCTTTATGTGCATTTTTAAGGGTCTAAATGGGCTCAAACTCTATATTTCTAAGTAGGTCTCGAATTTCGGCGCACATGTGAAGGGTACCAAGATGTACCCTTGTAATGTGGAATATAAGGAATAATTTCCAAAAATCTCTAAAAATCGCACTTCAAAGAACTCTGAAAGCTTTTATCTGTTAATCTCCGAACTCCATCAGTCCAATCTTGGAGCATACAGGACGTTAAATTGTGAAGCTTTTTTGACTTTGTTAAACTGTGAGTGCACTGTGGCCATTGAAATTCAAAACAGGAAGTTGCTAATAACAATGTTGTGTTGAAATACTTGAAATTTGGAACCCTCATATAAGGGACCAAGACCTAGAAAAAAGTCGATTGGAGCAAGTTTCCAAAACCAATACGAAGTCAGATACTTTTAATTTATTTACGTGTAAAATTAACCTCTTAAGATGTTTTATCTGTCCATCTCCAAACTCCATCAGTCTTATTTTAAGGCACAAAGGATCTTAAATTGCGAAGCTTTTTTGACTTTGTTAAACTATGTGTGCACAGCAGCCATTGAAAGACTGAAAGACATAGGGGGTGCTGATGAGCACACTTTTATTAATAAAAGTGTATTAACAGCATTAACAACAGCAGTACCAGCTGCCCGCGCTTGTGCATTTACTACAGGAAGTGCATATTTTGTCTAGTTAGCGATAAGAAGCTTATTAAAATCTAAATTCTTGCTGGTTATATCAGTATTTACCCTTAGATGGCTGAGTTACCCATGAGGCCATTTTGAGCGTTTTTTACTACTTTGAAATGTGTTCTTATAAATCGCCTTTAAAACATTTTTTGTCAATATTTGATATAATTTTTGCTATTTTACTTTTTTTTAACAAATGTTTTTTCATTGCATTACACAATAATTCCATGAAAAAAACCCAAATCCGAGTTGTTTTATTACAAAAACAAATGTGTTGAGACTAAATAAAGTTTCATAAATACCCCCCCCCCCAAAAAAAATAAATAAATAAGGAAAGACGATGTCAAGACAATGTGTAAACCATATAAACAGAATCATGCAAGGGTTATCCCTTCTTTTCACCACTAGATGGCACAGATTTGGGCTTTAAAAATTAACCTGAAAGACGATTGTACATTTTATCGCATTTTAATTAGAATTACCTTTAAATTATGTGTCATAACTCTTGTAATGTTCGTTTAAATGCAAAAATATCAAAGCTAATAACCTTTTTGAAACCTACTGATTATATTTTAAATCAAAATTAAACAATAGGTGGGCCGCATCATTCTTACTTGTGCACGTGTGCAGGGACTTCTACGGGTTAATCATCTTCCAATGCATCTTTCTGGATTCTTTTTTCTGTCTCACAGTTGAAGTGCAGTTACGATAAAAATGATAAACATCTCCATTTTTTTGTAAATGGGAAATTATAAATACGTTTGTCCCACTGTAAAATTCATTTATAAACCATTTTTAATCTTTACTAAGCTACAGTTCCATATCATTAAATGCTCTCAATTTCGATTAAAGGCCTAGCAACGAGTGATAGCATAGAGTGAGTTTTTTTATCTAACACTACGATGTCTCTGTGGCCCTCAGGACCTCAAGTTGTCAACAGAAAGCTGTCGAATTTACAGCCTCTACCATTCTCTGCATCATTATAAATACCATACCTTCCTACACTGTAAGAAAGAGGTAAGAGTTTCTTTTGCAAAACTACAACCCTATCTCATCATGTATGGCTTTAAATTTGTATATTTGGGAGCGGGAATGTTGTATTTGCATGCTTTCTGAGGAATACATCATTCAATATAAGGGAAAGTCGTGCACGTTCCCACAGTGAAACATGGTGATGGGAGTGTAATGCTATGGGGATTTCAGTGCGTTTGGAAATCTTGGATGGAAACATAAAAAAAGAAGATTAATAGATTTTGTAAGGCAACCCCAAACAATCTGCAAGAAAACTTGGTTTGGGTCGACATTTTGCATGTAGACGACCATAAGGTTGCTTTAGAATGTGTTAAATTATTACCAACGGCCTGTAATGACTTGAAAATAGATGGGAAAATTGCACCACGCACAGCATCTAATTGCATGTAGTACATGCATCTTTCACCAGGTGAAATGGAGGGTTTTCTGCAATGACACTGAGGCAGTATGTCGTATATTTGAAAGCCACACTTATTTCTTCACTCAGCTTAATAATAAAGCTATTATTATATCAATAAACACTCAAATATTTATAAAGATGGTTAATAAAATGCTAGACAACATGAAATTGTGTGGGACATAACTAAAGTATCCCTTTAATGCACAGTAATAAATAGTTTTTTTTAAGACAAGGGCGTCTTAGCAGCCAATTTTTATGAACTCTTATCTCAGCTTTGGTAAATGATGTTTAATATAACTTATAGGGACATTTATATTATGTTACTGCCCCCCCATAGCAACCTGACTTTATCATAGAAACCATTTTGGCATATCACTATCTCAGCTAAGGAACATCATAGAGACATGGGGATTGGTTTATTCTTCTCATATTGGCACTTTGTATGATGTCATAGCAACCGGACATTCTACCATAGCAACCATTCCATTTGGCAGCCATATGATTTGATGACAAACTACCAACCCTCTTGTTTCCTTTCAGACAAACACTATAGAGCAGGCTTCAGAGGACCCAGGACAAGAGGAAGTGGTGCAGCAGTGCATGGCCAATCAGAACTGGCTGGAGACGCTCTTCAGCTCCTTCTTAGAGCTGATGGCTCTCAGCACCAAAGTCTGAGAGGAGCAGAACAAGGGAACGGGGAGCATGAGAAACCTTCCAGGAATCAAGGAGGCCTCTGCATCTAGAGATGCCTTTATCTCTCTCCCCTTTCTCCTCCTGGGTTGTTTCTTTTAAATGGACCATGGCGATGAGTTCAGCCAGATGGTGACTTTATTAACTCTTGAAACGCTACAGAGACTGAAGTCCCTCCTGAGAGCTCAGACAGAAGGAAATGAACAAACTGAGATTTTAACGGATGAAAAAGGCACACAGCACCATGGAGTAAACCGTGTGGAAAGTCTGAACGGCGTTTGCTTTGTTACACTAGGAGGAAGTCTGTTACTGAATTTTACATTAAATCCTTTTTAAGCAGTTTAATTCCAGATGTGAACGAGAGCGAATGATGGTTCTGTTTTATAAAACGAGTGCTGATGGCACCGGTAATGACATTCAAGGCTATAGTCTGCACACATGATCTAAAGTAATACATTTTTATTATTTATAAAGACATTTCGAAACGGAAATCTGCGCGTACAGTAACCATTAATGCTTGATGACGGATGTTCTACAAATGATGCCACATTCTGAGCTGTCTTCCTGTTTGCTCTTCAGAGGTGGGTGGGTGGATGTGATGGAAAAAATGTGTTATTTGTTTTAACTGTTACGGGCGGAAGGAAAGATTAGAACAAACGGTTAAATGCTACGCTAACGCTATTATTGCAGTGCATTCTACATGGAGGAGATAGTCAGCGCCTGGTTCCCATTGGCGAGGGATATTATGTATTAGTACTATTTAAAAATGGAATCTGTTTTTATTTGTTTGTCTGTATTCTGGGTATTATTTTGAAACAATCTAATACTGTGCTTCTTTGAAAAGTCAAGCTTTTGTGTAAATATTGTACAGCTCTGGACAGAAATCTGCTACTTCTGTACATGGACCATCCCTGTATTTGACAAACGAATAAAACCATCAACAACTACACCGACTCAAGAGCAAAAATGGACTTTGTGTCTTCTGTTTCAACACTTGAGCAAATGCAAAGAGTATATAATGAGGATGTGGGTCACGTGACGCAGGATGTGCTTTAGCTTTATAATTATTTAAAGGAGGGTGATTGTATTTATTCGCATCTTCTCAAAAGAGTGGCAACATGGTGACCTCAAAATAATGCTCAGATGAGCTGAAAATTATGATTGTTGAACGTCATGAAATTGGGGAAAGATGTAGACAGTCGGCAGATTAAGAAAAAAAACTCAAGATAAGCTGAAGCGCAGGATGTTGAGAACGGTCACAGGCAACCCACGGACCAGCTCCAAAGAACTACATCTTGCTGCACATGAACTTTACTATGGACCTTGTTTAAAATAATATAGCACAATGGTATTCATTTGAAAATTAGAATTCCGCTTTTGCTGCTGGTATTTCTACTTACGAATACAATTATGTAATTCGCATGAAAGTTAACTTTCAGCGAAAACTAACTGTTAATCCATTGCTGCTCAATAATTAATTCTGCCTTTCATTAGAAAGGTGCATCATTAGAGGCGTGCACTGATCCTGTACGAATCAATGTGTAGAAAGAATGGAGCCCCATCTCCTGCTTATAAAAAATGTAATATAAGGTTCTTTGGGTCAGATAAATAACACCAACAATGGGTCTCAGTGGGAAGGACAGGGTTCTACAACATACAAAGCTATCAAAACTTGATGGTAAAATAAAAGCAAGCAGAAGAAGGTGGGCCTTCTCTCCAAACAAAGCCTGTGTCCCATTAATTTGGACAGTTGTCCTATAAAATGGCAGGAAGACTTTACATGATGCAATCTGATGAAATTTCACTACTATAAAGACAAGCATGTCGCCACGCTGTTCCAAGTGCAGAAGAAAGAAAGATTTTCAGTAGTTGTATTCACATTAACAGATGCATTTGTAATTAACTCAGATTGTTTGTAAAAAAAGAGATAAGAAAGTTTGTAATTAAAATTTGTCTGTAGTTCAATGGACAGTGGGTTCAAACGTATGCTGCTGAAATTGAAAGTAAAGTCACACTCCTTGCCATTTATAATGTAAAACTGTTTTATACATAGAATAACAATAGCTTCAAAGATGCACACCGAAAATACCAGCGGTGAACGTAAAAGATTGCTATGCAAATGCAATTAAGTAGCCCACTAACAATACGTCAAACAGCTTAGAGACAAGTTGTTTGGAGTGATGAGACCAACATTTTTGGCCCCAAACTTGAACGCTAAATTTGGAGAGAGTTAACACAAACGGAACGCCATTTCCAGTGTGAAACATGGAGGCGGGTCACTGATGTTTTGAGCTCCAAAGCCACAGTTGTTTGCCAATAAATTTCTTCACCCTACAACTGTGTTGTGTTATCATTCATATTTTCTGAAAAATGGCCCAAAAATAAAAACGATTGCAAAAAAATGAAAAAAAAACCCCTCAACCTTCCAAAAAACACTTAGGAGATTTTTGCAATCAAATTGAAGATGTACTATTCATTTGTCCCAAAACAAAGTTCCTGAAAACAAATGGAGCTCTGAAATTATCGAAAGTTTTTTATACATTTCAAAATGTTTTTCTTCATAAATATACACACGTTGGGTAGATATATTAAAAAGGGCAAAAATGTAAGACTCTTCACAGTTGTTATCTTTAGAAAAAACTTTACGTGTAGAACAAAATATTGTGTTGTTTCATTTTCAAATTCATGAGGGTGTGTTTGTGAAGCACAGCGGTTTGGATCCGACGTCCATTTATACAATTTAGAAATTATTATTATTATTATTATTATTATTATTATTATTATTATTATTATTATTATTATTATTATTATTATTATTAGTAGTAGTAGTAGTACTACTAATAATAAGTACTACTAAAACTAGTAGTAGTAGTAGTAGTAGTAGTAGTAGTAGTAGTAGTAGTAGTAGTATTAGTAGTAGTAGTAGTATTTTGCTTGTTTTTCGAAACCTTAAGAACAGGGAAAATGTATGTGTGCACACTGGAACATATTTCATGTCTGAAGGGGTTAAAAAACGTACTAAACAGTAAAATGTCGAATTAAGTTTTAAACTAGGAGAGCTACCGCCACCCAGTGGACACAGGAAGAGCTGCATTATTAACTGCCGAGTGACATGTGCCGTGACGTAAAAATGGGAAATCGAAACTGATGTGCATTTCCTGAGTAATATTTGACAGCAGCATTACGCTGTAATAAAGTTTAGTAAAAACAACTGTGATAGCCAAGTTTTTAGTCCACAGGAGTTTGCTGTACAGGCGGACGGTAGGTGGAAAACTGTCTCTTTTGTTATTCAAATCGAAAAGATTACACAAGTCAAGTCGAATCGTGTGATCTTCAAGTCTTAAATTACTCGCGGTAATATAAATTATTATATATACTATTAACATTTTCTTTGTTTTGTAAGTTATACTGACGTTATCTACTAATGTTATCTTCTATGTACTTAATTATTTTGTTACACCATAAAGACACATTGTAGTAACAATTAATGCCCAAAACACAGTTAATTCACTTATAGATAGGTGGACAATAATAATTCATTATTTTATGAACGTTCATACCATTATTTTATTATTTCATACTTTAAATTGACAAGTTTACTCAAAAACAATATTGTACTCTTATCTAAACCATTCCAAACCCGTTAAGTTTTTCTAATTGTAGTTTGCATATACTGCAGAATGTTCTGAAGAGTGATCAGAATTGCATAGTCTTTATTTGCCATGAAAATGAACTTAATCCTGAAAAAAAAGCTTTCCACTACATTTCATTGTTGCCATTAAAGGACCTACTGGGATAATTCGGGTAATCGTTTCGCTAACTCAGGTGAGAATGTTGACGAACACAATGCTGGAGTTCATTGTGTCAGGCTGATTGGCAGACTTGACATGTTAAAAGGAGGGTGATGGTTGAAATCATTGTTCTTCTATTGGTAACCATGGTGACTTGCAAAGAAACACTTGGGTTGCATAAAAATGGCTTCACAGGAAGGATATTGTGGTAACTAAGATGCACCTAAATCAACAATGTATAGGATCATCAAGAACTTCAAGGAAAGTGTTCAATTCTTGTTAAAAATTGGGCATCCAAGAAAGTCCAGCAAGCACCAGGATCATCTCCTAAAAAGGATTCAGTGGCGGGATTGGGGGTGCCACCAGTGCTGAGCTTGCTCAGGAATGGCAGCAGACAGGTGTGAGTGCAAGACTTTCCATCAGGGACAGATTTTTTTTAAGTTGGGTGAATGGACTGCTGAGGACTGGGGCAAAGTCATATCCTCAGACGAAGCCCCTTTCTGATTGTTTGGGGCATCTGGAAAAAAGGCTTGTCTAGTGAGGTGCTGCCTTTAATCCTGTGTGATGCCAACAGTAAACATAAATAAAGAATGAACTTCTTCCAACAACAAGGTTTGGTGAAGAACAAGGCATTTTCCAGCACGATGGCGCACCGTGCCATACGGCAAAAGTGGTAACGAAATGGCTCGGGGACCAAACGTTAAAATTTTGGGTCTAATGAACTTGTGGTCAATCCTCAAGAGGCGCTGGACAAACAAAAAGCCACTAAATCTGACAAACTCCCAACAAGTGGCTCCTGAAAAAGAAGGGCCAACACTGTAAACACTCACTATTTGCATATATATCATGTAATTGTTGATAAAAGCCTTTGAATCGTATGAAGCACTTGTAATTATATTTCGGTACATCACAGAATCAACTGAAACAAAGATCTAAAAGCAGTTTATCATCTGTTCCAGGGTGACCATCGTATCTCGAACAATTCGTATCTCGAAGCAAGTTTTACATGTAAAACGCCTAATCTGCGCAACTCTCTCAGAAACAACAGTATAAGTAGATAAAAAATGGAAAACCAGAGAAAAATCAAGAAATGTTTATTCAATCCTTAAATCTACACATTGTTAATGTAATAAATGATAATAAAACACACGCAGAATACGTAATATGTGCACAAATGTGAAACCTTACCTTGAGAGTGAGGCGATGTGTCGGAGGAGGAGGAACGGATGCAGAAAACATTACTGCACCTCGTATGAAAGTTAACTTTCTCGAGATTTTTCACAAATTACTGACACCAACATGGTTTCAAACACTACCGGAGACAGATGAGACGCTTCTGAGAACGCATTACTGGGTTTCTCTAACTTGCGCTGCAGAACAGCACTTTCCACGTTATAAACGTTATTTTTTACGACACCTTGAATATAACATTTGTTATTGTACATTGTCGGTAATCTATACATAATGTTTCGCTCGATTTAAAACTGATTTAAAGTGTTTTAAGGCGTATCAGCAGCTTAAAGCACACTTTCCTTTAAAGGGAGAAAGGAGCGTAAGGACGTGGAAGCGCAGCGCAAAGTGAGACAAACAAGTGGAAAATAGAGCAGAAATGTTTGTTATTGTTCATATCTCGAATTTTTCTTCATATCTCGTACATTTCGTAACTTGAAGCATTTTCATGCCCAGCCTCTTCCTCCCAATCACAACCAGTAAGTACAATGATAACATTTCCTGTAGTGTTCTCTGTAGGATGTCAATTATTGCCATAAAGTTTTGTTTTGTTATGTTTGATATAATATTTATATAATGACAATATATATAAATATATACCGTATTTTTCGCAGAATAAGACGCACCGGTATATAAGACGCACCCAATTTTAAATGAGGATCTAGAAAAAAAAGATTCTGAACCAAATACTGTAGTAAAATATTTTATATTAACTGTGTAAAAGTTAACTGCAGTTTAAGAACAATTATATGCCAAACATGTAAAGTCAGTAAACAGAAAAAGTAACAAAAAAATGCTGTAATGTTTTTATTCGAACCCCAATAATTCCTCCATCAGGACAGATCCACGCAGTCATTGTCCTCACTTTCTTCCTCACTGGTGTCAAATAAGATGTTGTCTTCTGTTCCATCCAAGGCATTACTAATGCCACACTTCTTCAATGATTTTATAACAATGTCCTCCTTCACAGAGTCCTACGCGCTATGGTAGGACGAGCAGAAATGGGCAGAGATGACTCAGCTTGCACCGCCGGGTGATGGG
>SRMA01026585.1:14275-36221 GCA_007224835.1 Danionella cerebrum
GATGGACTTATCGCGCTTTGTAAAAAAACTCAAATGGCACTTAACGCGTGGCTCCATTACACTGCAAGTATTTTGTTTTTTGGAAAAATGCTTATGGGCCTCTCAAACGTGAATAAAATACACTTCAGATTTGGCAACTGAAGATTAAAAAAAAATGGCGTTTATCACATTTTGGAACCAAACTCCTATTTTCTTCCAACAAAATGGGCATCGGTTTGTTAATGCAGTCAGCTACGATAAACTCTCTGCAACCTGGGCTCTGCCAAAGTCTTCTATTGATAATTTAGTTTACTCTAGACTAATACTAAAAATACAGGAACATTACATTATGGTGAAGATGAGACATTCCAAACCCCCTGTCAGTTTCCAGAGTAAAAGTTTCAAACGCAATGAAAAAACAAAATGCCAACATTAGTTTGTGAAGCAGGAAGTTCAACTCAATTTGATAGAAATGGTATAATTGCTTTTATGTTGTGAAGAGGTGGTCTTTGTGGTTTATCCTGAATACAATACCCGACGACTCATCAGCGTATCCATCTCAGCTCACCATGTAACTGGATAATCCGGCACAGCGTTCTAATGTTAGCTTGTTCACCCATTCTCAGGCTTGGGCTCTGACGAGTGGTGCTGGAGATGGCAGAGTGAATGGAGACCCCTCCATCTGGAAGAGAAACTTCCGCAGCGCTCTCCGGGCGAAAGGCTTCAAAATGATAAGTGACAATAAGAATGATCCCGCCAATCCACATAAAATCTACCAGTTTCCATGCGACCAGCATTCTGCTGGTAAGTAACTACATTTAATCAATCAAGTGTGGCTGAAGGATGCTGTTATGTTATGAGTGTATGATATTGAACAATGTGTATATGTCGGCCATTTTCAACCAAAAGAGTTCTTCCCGGCGGCGTGCCAATCAGTGTCTATAGTAAACATTTTTTTTATCTTCTTCAGCTTCTGGATTAGAGGGCTCTCAAGAAACTGATGTAAGTATCTGTATCTTCTTATTTAATGTTAATAAAATTCTATACATTACAATTTTCTTTAAGCTATGTTTTCAAAAGGAATAATTATAAAATTTATGCAAATGAAGGGACGGCATTATAGCCAAGTGGGTAGCACTGTGAGCTTTCAGTAAGAAGCTGGTGGCCTTCCAGGGAAGTCTTACAAAGTTTTACATTCAATCAAATTCACCGTTTAAGGTTTTAAATAGTTTTTAACAGGTCTTAAGGTTTTTCAGCATTTTTCGGCACATTTGGCTGTTTATCAAAGATGGTTGCCATAGCAACCACAAATTAAGTAATTTCTGTCATTTACAACAGTTTTAAAATCATGAAAAAGTTGTTTTAAGTTTTCATGTAACAAATACACATATGTGCGAAAATGTAATTGAAATCAACAAATATTGCTAGTTTTACATGAAAAAGGCGCCATTGCTAGCCATATAACAGTAGCGTTTCAGAATGTAGTCGAACCTCTTTATTAACCACATCATTTTCAAAAGTTCCAAATAAGAAATCTATAGTTTTGTGTTAAGTTTCATGTTTTTAGTCCATATATAGAAAAAAGCTGCAGGTATTATTTATGTTTTTAGATAGAATTTATTTTACAGTGATTTATATTTTATAGATTTAATAGCTCATTTTTGGCAGTTTGTTGGATAAACCTAAGTATGAGTCTTAAATTAAGTAAGTCTTAAATTTGAAACTGTGAATCCTGCAGAAACCCTGGGCAATGGAAAAAGCAGGTGAAGAAAGTGAATGTAACTAACATGCCAGTGCTCTTCCAATTGAATGTTAGGGGAAACTCTAAGCCCCTTAATTTCTGCTCTCTTTAATCAGGATTTTTCTGTTAAAACACATTCATTTCTTTATTGGATTACACTGGCCTTTCCTTCAAAAATACATAGATGATGTACATATGTCAAAAAGTGGTTAAAAGGGAGTTTAAGCAGCAATTGCTGACCTTACAATATTTTAGAAAAACCTGTAGATAGTTATGTTTTGTTGATTTTTAGTTTAGAAATTAATATTTTGGACGCCTCTGTTATTGTTTTAGTCATTATATTCTGTCCAGTCAGCCATTGCTGGTTAATATACTCATGCTGTTTCTTTAAAAGATTTGGTAGAATCTTTTTTTTTTTTATAGAATATTTGAAGTGACAAATCAAAGCAATACCCGATTAACATAAGTTGATTTTTATGACATACTGCTGTTCCTATAATGCACTTGGCTAGAGTACAACCACATTGATTGGGATTATATTCTCTTTTTAAGTGCTCATCAGACCTCTATTTGGATGATAACCAGCTATATGTTGGTAAGTCTATACATAGATACATTCATATTATTATTGGTAGTGTATTCAATTATTTGTTGGTAGTGTAATATAATAGTAGATTGTTTTTTTGTTTTTAGAAATGCAACCCCAACATTTGGAGCCACATTTAACCTGCCTAAACCCGGCGGATAATCAATTGCCACGTAAGAGAGTGTTTTATCAGTAGTTTAAGCTAGTTTAAGTTGAACCCTATTGTAATTGCTCAGAGTGTGATTGTTTCACGGCTTTCTGTGCCTTTTCGAGGATCTAAAGGCGCTTGAAAAGTCACTGAATTTCACACGTCAGAACTGATGAAATTTTCTTTCTTATTGTTGTTTTGAAAAGTAGGTGTGGCCAAACTGTCCTTGGTGCCACCCAACAAGTTTCAGCTTATGTTGCGCTCTCAGTTTGTCTCACGCTAAGGAAAATCGACAGGATGTCAGCTATTTTGCAAAATTCAACAAAAAATCAACAAACTCCTTCAAGAGATTTTATCTGTTCATTTTTTTATTATTTATTCTTATCCAAGACCTACAAAAAAGTCAGTTATTTTGAATTTTCTTGTTAAATAATGTACAGTACTAGACTTCGTACTTTAACGAACTCCTCCTAGAGATTTCAAATGATTTTTCTTTTCTCTTTTCCTCTTCCTTTCTTTCTTTTTCACTTGTGAACCTTACCCCCTCACCCTTCCCCAACCCTTTATCCACTCCCCCTTTCAGTCCAAAGCCATCTTGTCCTGACACAACTGATGTAAACTCGCGGGAACCACAACTAATAAATATTTACATACCGGTACATTCAATGCTTCATTCCAGAGGAGAAAACACCACACCAGGTGTTTTACTCCCCAGGAGAAAGTAAAACTGTCCAACTCAGCAAAGCATATACTCTCCCATGTGATGGCTTTTGAGCAGGACAGGCCAAGGTAAAAAAAAAAAAAGAATGTAAAATTGAGTTAAAACTCCGACAACAACGATCAATTAAACCATGTGATACTGTTTGTAGTGAAATAAAAGATACAAGTGTAAATCTGTTAAAATGTCGAGCTTGTTCATATCGCACGATAAAGCTAACGACTTTCCCTGCAATGTTTGTTTCAGTGTGGGATCTTGAAAATCTGTATTTGGGACTGGATGATCACGGACCCCAACCAGAGTCTCGGGCTCTTCCTGTAAGCCAGGTCCCTCAGATCATCTATCACACAGAGGATCAAGGGGCAAAAATCTCCCAAACCGAGCCTGCAACAGTGGGGAGCGCAGCATCTCCAGAACATCAGCGGTGGATTGTTAATGGAGCCGAGGCTGGGGCCGTGGATGGTCAGCAGGACAGTCTCTGTAGGCAGATGTCAGAAAATGGATATGGTAAGCATTTAGTCACAAAGGAGGCTCAAGAGCTTAGTTCCATAGACATGACACATCAGCCTCCACGCCTCAAAGATCCCTCCCTGTAAAAAATGTTACTTAGATCAAACCTAAAATAAATAAACCTAAAAACAGTTCTGCTCTCCTATCCGCTTAAGTTGTGACGTTGCGAGGCGCTTCTGTGTCCTAGCGCTCCGCTGTCCCATCGATAGAGAACGGTAAAAGGCGCTAAAACGTCGAATATTATTACCCCAAAAATGCTTTAAAGCGGTTTTAAATCAAGTGAAGCATTATGTGTCGAGTCGTAATAAAGGTTAGAGTCCAGGTGTTCTAAAAGAAATTATGTTTATAAAGTTGCACTACAGAACATTCCACTCTATAAACGTTATTTATTTACGATTTTTCTTTCGTGTTGGTGTTCCAAATTCGTGAACACACATCGCTTCACTCGCAAGGTAAGGTTTCACACATGTGTACATATTATTTTACATTTATTTTATTCTGTTTTATTATCATTCATTACATTAACAATGTGTAGATTTAAGGATTGAAGAATGGTTTTCCTTTTTTTTTTGGTACAAGTGTAAAATAGATCTGTTAAAATGTCGAGCTAGTTCATATCGCACGATAAAGCTAACGACTTTCCCTGCAATGTTTGTTTCAGTGTGGGATCTTGAAAATCTGTATTTGGGACTGGATGATCACGGACCCCAACCAGAGTCTCGGGCTCTTCCTGTAAGCCAGGTCCCTCAGATCATCTATCACACAGAGGATCAAGGGGCACAAATCTCCCAAACCGAGCCTGCAACAGTGGGGAGCGCAGCATCTCCAGAACATCAGCGGTGGATTGTTAATGGAGCCGAGGCTGGGGCCGTGGATGGTCAGCAGGACAGTCTCTGTAGGCAGATGTCAGAAAATGGATATGGTAAGCATTTAGTCACAAAGGAGGCTCAAGAGCTTAGTTCCATAGACATGACACATCAGCCTCCACAGATCCCTCCCTGTAAAAAATGTTACTTAGATCAAACCTAAAATAAATAAACCTAAAAACAGTTCTGCTCTCCTATCCGCTTAAGTTGTGACGTTGCGAGGCGCTTCTGTGTCCTAGCGCTCCGCTGTCCCACCGATAGAGAACGGTAAAAGGCGCTGAAACGTTGATCATTAATTCACCAAAAATGCATTAAAGCGATTTATGTGTCGAGTCATAATAAAGGTTAGAGTCCAGGTGTTCTAAAAGATATTACGTTTACAAAGTGGAACATTCCACCAAACGTTATTTATTTACGATTTTTGTTTCATGTTGGTGTTTGTAATTCGTAAACACACATCGCTTCACTCGCAAGGTAAGGTTTCACACATGTGTACATATTATTTTGCATTTATTTTATTCTGTTTCATTATCATTTATTGCATTAACAATGTGTAGAATGGTTTTCTATTTTTCTTTTTTAACCTATAGGATTGTTTCTGAGAGCCATTGCACGAATGAGGCAGTATACATGTAAAACTTGCTTCGATATACAAAAAATTCTAAAATTGAACGCCACCCTGGAGCAGATTTATTTCATATCTTGAGGTACCAGTGTATTAAATTATGCCGTTAAAGTGTTAATTCCTACTTTAGCATTTTAATTTAATGTTAGTGCATAACATTATGTAATATTAACAGTTACTTACATGTGTTACACGTTGTAATAAGCTTTCAAAAACACGGCCTGTGCACGTGGCCGTGATCAACTCGTTGCTAAACAATCACACGTTTGACTTAAATTAGTGTAAAAATTAAGTAAATCAATACATTTGAAAAAGAAACCTATTAAAATCGACAGACAACACTCATGAAGCACTTTTTACAGTTTTTTGTGTGCAAACCGCCCGATGCAAACAGGGTTGTGGTGCTGCAGAAAGGCTTTTCATACAAAAAGGTGAAGATGTGGATTCCTTTTTCAATCCAACTTTTTATAACATAAACAAAAGCTGGTTTTATTTTCTTTGTCCATCACAGAGACCCATTTTCTGGTGAAGGCTTATTACAGAGGAAGGATGGTGCTGGAGCAGCTGGTCGATAGTGTTGATGGTTTCCGAGTCGTTTACAACACAAACGCGTTAGTCTATTTATGTTTTATTCAATATATTGATGTGTTCTTCTTGAACATATAACTTTTATAATTGCTACATTAGCTTGGGTTTCCCGCATTTCTCTGAGGTCTTCCTGCTGACCAAAAACCAGATATTACCTGATAAGGACTGTTTATGATCATTTCCCAGCTGCTAACTTTCCCACCAAACTACAGCTGAGGCCTGTTGTAGCTAATCTTACAGACAATTCATGTCAGAATAAATTCAATAAATCTTAATGAACCCTCTGTGCTTCTCCAGGGATGAGTCGGGTCTCCGAGTGGTCAGATTGCCTCCTCCGGAGGGCATTTCAGACCAGGTCCAGGTTCAGCTCACCAATAATATTCTAGATAATCTGGGGGGCCTGGAGGTCCGGAAGGTGGGCATGGAGATTATGGCTCACCGCTGGGGATTCAGCAAGTTCTACTGGAGTCTGAACAAACACGAGAGAGGCACAACACCCAGAGAGCTGGCGAAAAACACTCCGCAAACCGTCTTCCACTTCAAGCGTTTTATCGAAGGTGGCCGTTCTTGCACTTTTGAAATCTCCTAAGCAAAATATCGATAGGCGTGGAAAATAAAGAAAAAATGGAACTTAAAAATGCAATAGAAATTAATGTAAAATATTTAAAAAATAAAGGGAAATGATGTAATAATGGAATGGTATGTATAAATTAAATAGAGTTAAATAGTCAAGGTAAATGGAAAATTAAATCATTTATTTCTATTACAATATTTAATTGAAAGTGAAAGAAAATATTCAACGTTAAATATATTGAAAATTAAAATATCACAATTGTATCAAAATGAAATTAATAAAATAATTAATAAAAAATGCTACATAAATATATACAGAATGTAAAATGCAGGTTATTAAATGTAAGTAAAATAAAAAATGAAATTAAAACTTGTTTGAGCTGAAAAAGCCATGAGTAGATTTTTTCAAAAAAATACAAAAAAATACATTTAAATTAGGATGAATTTAATGTGCAGTTTATTAAAAATAATGAACAAAATGAAACAGAATTATTATTGAATACATATACTGGGGAAATGATTTTACTTAGTTTTACTTAGCATTAAAAGAATTAATACATTTAAAATGCAAATAAAAAAAAAATGTACACAAAACGTAAAAATAAATGAAATGGTTGTTATTTCGAGAACATGCCAAAAACATGCGGCAGGATAATCTAATTCCCGTTAGGTGTGAATGTGTGGAACAGGTCAGGTCACCCATTGCCAGCGATGGACCCCCGCCTCTCGCCTGATGTGAGCTGGAGACACCCGTTAATTTAATTAGCAAAATATTCTTAATAATTCACTAAGAAAATAAGCCCAAAATATTAATAAATATAAATGATGGGGAATTAAATTTTAATTAGTTTAAGATACTAATTATTAAAATAAACAAAAAGTAAGTCAAACTAATATGAAAGGTTATGTCAAATAAATGAACAAATCAAGGAAAATAAAATAAATTTAAACCAATAAAACATACAAATATATTTAAAAATGATTTTTAAAAAGAATACAAATAATGGTGAATTACTTTAAAATGGCAATAATTAAAAACAACACAGAATCCAAATGTCACAATAATATGAAATAAAATAAATGTCAATAATTATGACAAAATAGAGAAAATTAAACTATGACAAATGCAAAACTTTTATCCTTATCACTTTTATTTAATGTTAACTGTAAATTTAATTAACAATAATTAACAAATCAATTTAATTAGCTAATTAGTAATTCACAATTAAAAAATAGACCAAAAATGTTAACAAATAGAAATGAAGAATAGAAATGATTTAAAATGCAAATGAATAAATATCAAACTAATAGAATGACATGAAAAGTTAGGTAAAAAAAACCCCCAAGCTGATAAAATAAAAAATGATGACAAGAAAAGGCAAAAAAAAAACAAAAAAAAAACAGAAGTTGAAGTTACAATAATGTGACGTTAGGTAAAATAAGGTAGTAGGGAAAGTAGGGAAAATAAAACAAAAATAAATGCAAAACTTTCATCCTGTTTTATTTATTGTTAACCTTTACCTATCAATCACCTCGACTTCTCATCTGCAGGATTGGTGAAGTTTTTGGATAAACCGGGAGAGTCTCCTGACTACACTCTCTACTTCTTCCTGGGAGAGAAGTGGCCAGACCCCAGAATGAAATCCTGGGAGAGGAAGCTCATCATGATTGAGGTCAGGAGCTTCAGGTCGTCATGACGATTTGTATTGAAACTATTTATTGTAATGTTTTCCATGTTTTCATTCAGGTGGTACTGACTTCTTTGGAGCCCTTGAAGATGTTGGCAGAGGCAGCTACAGGAACTTCTTCGCTGTCTGTGGAGCTGCAGATCTCTCTGGAGCAAATGATGGAGCTTTGCTAGAAGCGTTTATCTCTATCTCTTTTGTGTGCCGAGTGAATCAGTGTGTTTGGTTGCTGATCGAAGGTGAGTCCCATGGATTTACAGAGAATTAGGGGTAGAGGAAGAAAGTCCATGTTTACAAGACTTAACTATACAACAAGTGTAGTGTGATGAAGTCGTTTTAACACTACTGGAGCTCTCCAGTGTAATGAATATTTCTAATGCTGAACTGATTCTAAGATGATTCAATTCTTTTTATGAATACAAATGATATGTGAAATCACCAAGACTCCACGGAAAAAAACAAGACATTTACGTAGCGAACTCATCTAGAAATCTCTAGGTGTTTTACAAACTTTTAATCATGATCTGTTTAAGAAATCACTATGTTGTGAATCATGTAATGGTGTGTACGCTCGAGGAAATTTGTCAGAGGATGTTTAGATAACAGACATTTGGACAGAAAAAGAAACAAAATTAAAAGTTTCGTTTCATAGATTCTTGGCTGAAGAATTCTTGATGTTTTGGTGAGTGTCATTTATTTGCTTTGCATTGTAATACACCGAAGAAAAATACAACTTGGCCTTTTTTATTATTGAAATTCAATACTAAAAAGAAAGCACCTTGACCTTGACCTCACCTTGACCGACCAGTCAGTCGGGCGTCGGGTTGACACCGCTGGTCACAGCACGCCTTCCATTCCTCTCTAGATTGAGCCTTCCTCATCCATGTGGCTCCAATCTTCCTCCTTATCTCGTCCGTCCACCGTCTTGGAGGTCGTCCGAGTGGTCGTTTCCGCTCGCGCGGATACCACTCGACAACTGCGCGAGTCCACCGACTGTCGGTGAACCGTGCGACGTGCCCAGCCCATCTGAGCTTCCTTGCCTTGTACTCTGCGACGACATCTCTCACACCGGATCTCTCCCTTATAACTTCATTGCGGATATGTTCTCTCAGCGATATTCCCAGCATTGATCTTTCCATTGCTCTTTCAGCTGTCACCATCCTCTGCTCCTCTCTCATTGTCGTGGCCCAAGTTTCGCTGCCATACAACATCGCAGGCAAAACTGTGCTGTTGAAAAGATGAGCGCGAGGTGGTTCTGTCCAACTTTCCTTTGAGAACATCCCGTATGGAGTTAAAAGCTTTCCATCCGGCTCTGATCCTTCGCGAGATCTCTCTTCCCATGTCTCGGCGCATGTTCACTTCTTGTCCAAGGTAAACGTATTCCTCCACCTCTTCTATTTGTTCGCCACCAACCACAACTGGCCCTGCCGATGTTGAATATTCTGAGCGCATGAATTTGGTTTTCATGCGATTCATCTTGAGGCCCACTGCCGAGCTTCTGATGTCCAACTCCGTCAACATGTTCTGGAGTTGCTCCGTGGTCTCAGCAATGAGCACAATGTCATCGGCAAAGCGTAGGTGAGTTAGTAGCTCGCCATTGATGTTCACGCCACCTTGCCAGTCGATGTCTCTGATGATGTGTTCGAGACATGCTGTGAAGAGTTTAGGAGAGATTGTATCTCCTTGTTTGACTCCCTTTTCGACTGGTATTCTTACAGGCGACGACAGCAGAACAATGTCTGTGGTACACCCGGAATTCGCCTCCTGGAGTAGTTTGATGTATTGCGCCTCGACTCCCTGCTCCGATAACGATTGAAGCACTGCGTTTATCTCGACGCTGTCGAAGGCCTTTTCGTAGTCAACGAATGCGATGCACAGAGGCAGTCTGTACTCTTTCGCTCGCTCCAGCAACTGTGTTAGAGTGAATATGTGATCCATCGTGCTATACTTCTTGCGGAAACCTGCTTGTTCTCTTGGTTGTTGCTCATCTAGGTGTAGGGATAACCTGTTGAGAATTATCCTTGTGAACAACTTATATATATGAGACAAGAGGCATATGGGTCGATAGTTCTTAAGATCTTCCCTATCGCCCTTTTTGTATAGCAGGACAGTTTTTGACTCTTTCCACTCTGAGGGTATTTTTCCCTCTTCCAGATAGCGATTGAAGCGTTTTGCGAGGATTTTCCAACGCTGCTCTCCGCCTGATCTTATCATTTCCGATGTTATGCCGTCCTTTCCTGGTGCCTTTCCATTTTTCATCGGACCTAAATGGTTTTGATTAAAAGGGTAAGTATTAGGGGTGTAATTTATTTATAAAACCTAACAACTTAAAAAGTATGATTTTTGTCTTTTCCTTTTACTTGTAACAATTATGGAGGTTAAATTCTCCTTATAACCCAAGCAGTCCAGAAATGACATATGCTTCTGAAAATCTTTTTTTTGTACATTTAACTCAATTTTAACCTTTATCACTGTTTTGTCCACTGCAATTCTGTCAGCATCATCATCACTTTGAAAGCATTCGCACACGAAAATGTAGTACCAGAGGCGTGCATGGAGGAAGGATAGTCACTGCACGAATTCTTCCACGAGTGAAAACAGTACATTAGCAGAATAAAGTTTCTCGCACCAATTATTTTAATTAAAATGCTTTTGTGTCTACATTGACAAAGATTTCTCACATAAAACATTCTTTTATATCTCTTTAATAGTTGCTCAATAAATTTTAATTTATAACAGTGATTATAAAACAATAATGTAATTAGAAATCATATATAAGCACTGAAGAGGCGTATTGGGAATATATACTGTATTTTTCGGCGTATAAGACACACTTTTTCTTCCCCAAAAGTGAGGGGGAAAAGTTGGTGCGCCTTATACGGCAAATGCAGAGCGGAGGGCGGTCACGGCCGTAGCGGAGGCGTAAGAGAGGCTGCGGCTTTGGCCTGACATCATCGCCCATCTCTGCTCGTCGATCCTACCATAGCGCATAGGACTCCGTGAAGGAGGACATTGTTATAAAATCATTTAAGAAGTGTGGCATTAGTAATGCCTTTGATGGAACAGAAGACAACATCTTATTTGACACCAGTGAGGAAGAAAGTGAGGACAATGACTGCGTGGATCTGTCCTTCCTCATTTCTGATAGCAGTGACGAAGAGGAATTATTGGGGTTCAAATAAAAACATTACAGCCTTTTTTTGTTTCTTTTACTGTTTACTGACTGTTCATGTTTGGCATATAATTGTTCTTAAACTGCTGTTAACTTTTACACAGTTGATATAAAATATTTCACTACAGTATTTGGTTCAGAATCTTTTTTTTCTAGATCTTCCTCATTTAAAATTGGGTGCGTCTTGTATGTGAGGACAATTATACCCAACATAATGTGATCAATACAAATGTTTAGCATCCAAACTCTAATCTTACTTTTTGTGTTCATGCCATATAATTAACCCTGGATATTCATTACAAATTCATCATACATTTACACCCATCTGATTGCTGGCGTTTGAAGAACACAGACAAAAAAAACAGCCCCACAGCTGCACAAATTTGGGCTTTTTCTCTTTATTCAGAAAGAGTGCCTGTATTCATTTGGTATTTCACAGCATTACTGGGCAGAACACGACTGATATAAAACATGCTATTTGCAAGCAATGTCACTCCAAAGTCAGCCATCATAAAAATGAACTGCAGACAAATGAAAAGGAATAAATCATCACACTTTCAAGGTTAGAATATCAATGCTAGTACAAATCTCATGATGCACGAGTGACTGGAGTTTCCATGTTATGTTCCTAATTACCTAAACTCCTTTAGTTTTTAGATTTAAAGCAGCTTGCTTTTCTATTAAAGCATCATGTGAGTTTCATACCTAGACTTTAAAATTATTAGACATTTTTGTAGATTTGAATTCTTAAATCAGGCGGCACAGTGGTGCAGTGGGTAGCACTATGGCATTCCTGTTAGAACGGTACTGGTTCGAGGCTCGTCTGTGACCTTTCTGGAAGGAGATTGCATGTTCTCCCTGTGCTTGCGTGTGTTTCCTCCAGGTTTTCCCCCAAAACATGCTATTAGGTTAATTGAATAATCTAAATTTCCCTTTAGGTGTGAATGTGTGAGTGAATGTTCGACTGCAATGGACTGGCGACCTGTCCAGGGTGTACCCCCGCCTCTCGCCCCAATGTGCGCTGGAGATAGGCACCAATAGACCCGTGACCCCAAAAAGAGAATAAGTGGTTTGGAAAATGAACGAATTAATGCTTAAATCCATTTTTTATTTTATAATCAAACCAGCATCTTGCATCTTGCTACTGATGCGATCGCACATTATATTGCAATCAATTTATTTATTTATTTATTTATTTATTTATTTATTTATTTATTTATTTATTTATTTATTTATTTATTTATTTATGTGGTTTTAATATTATTGTGTATAATAAAAGTGTTTCCATTATTATGTTTATGTATTTTGGTGCCATGGACAAGAGAGGGAGCAATGCTGGCTGTATTTTTTCCACAATACATTAAACTAATCATGTTTTCCTCACAAACAACTGAAACTTTCCTGAAAAAGTGAGTGATTCAATTTAACAGTAAATATTTAGCAAACATCATTTCACATATATTATATTAAATAATTGAATCGTATATATTCTATAACTTTAAGATAAAAGTGACCTTACAGTCATGTGAAAAGATTAGGAGAGCCTATGACAACTTCTGTGTTTTGATCTCAATTTAATGTTTACAATACTAAGATAAAGTAAAATAATGAAAGAATGTATATGTAATTTTAATTTAGCAAAATGTAGATTTTACTTGAGGAAAAAGTTAAGACACCCTACTCCCTTTGGCTGGAATAACTGCAGTGAAGTGCTTATTGTAGCCATCTACCAATCTCCGACATCGGTCTGAGGAAAGTTTTGTCCCTTTGCTTATCAAAGAATTCTCTGTTTGCTGAGTGTCTTGCGTGTATAGCCCTTTTCAAGTCACCCCACATCATTTTAATGGGAATAGGATCGGGGGCTTTGACTTCAGGACTCCATTTCTTCATTTTGAGTCAGTATTTGGTTGATTTATTAGTATTTTTGGGGTCGTTGTTATGTTGCGTGGCCCAGTTCCGCTTCAGCTTTATCTTTCTAACAGATGGTCTCAGATGTTCCTCAAGATCCATCTGATTCACAGTCGAATTCATGGTGGATACTATTATGGTGAGTTGGCCAGGACATGCTGCATCAAAAGAGATCAAACCACCACAGTTCCGACTCCTTGCTTCATAGTTGGCATGAAGTTAGTTTTCTTGAAGGCTTTTTTGGTTTACGTTTGTCGTCGTTTCTAATGTCCTAAGTTTCAATTTTCCACTCGTCTTTGTCAACATTCTCTCTGGCAACTCCAGTTGGGCCCTGATGTTTGTTTTAAAAAGCAAAGGGTTCCTCTTTCCACAGCTCCCATGGAAGTTAAGCTTGGCAGTCTCTTTCTAATTATAGAGGCAGCACTTTCACATTAGCAGTAGCTCGAACCTTCTGGTGATTCCCTCTTTTCTGGGGTGAACTCGCTGGGACCACCAGACCTTGGCATGTTGGCAGTTGTCATAAAAGCCTTCCATTTGTAGACTCATTTCCAGACAGTGGAATTTCCTGATTTTTTTTTTTATACTTTATTTTTTTTATCAAAGAACAGGACATTTCACAGGTCAGTAGTATATCCTTACAAATTACACATTGCACAGTTATTAATCACCAGATACAATAGATGAGTACACAATCCATTTTTCCCATTTAAATTTAAATTTCTTTAATATGTCTTTTTGAGGGGTGTAATTAAAGCTTAAAACTTGAGTCTTTTGTACGTTTAATTTGTATCCCGAATAAGTGCCGAATTCTTCTAAAGTGGACATCAGTTTAGGGATGCTATTTTCTGGGTCTGTGACGAACACCAGCACATCATCTGCATACATACAGATTTTTTGTTCTAATCCCCTAATTGTTATTCCTTTGATTCCATGTTCTTCTCTGATGGATTGTGCTATTGGTTCGATAAATAGCGCGAAAAGGGCGGGGCTCAGAGGACAGCCTTGCCGACAGCCTCTTTCTAAGTTTAAATTCTGAGTAAGGTGACCATTGATTTTAATTCTGGCGTTAGGTAAGGAATATAAATTTTTTATGCATCTAATAAATTCATCTTTAAAGCCGAATCTGCTCAGTGTCAGATATAGGAACTCCCAGCTAACAGAATCAAATGCCTTCTCTGCGTCGAGACTAACAAGGACTGCCTTCGTGTTCTCCTTAGTGACATTATCAATAACATGCAGAACTCGTCTTATATTGTCTTGAGTTTGTCTATTACGCAGAAATCCTGTCTGGTCTAAGTCTACTAGCTCTGGAATGATATCTTCCAGTCTTTTTGCTAAAATGGATGCGTACAATTTATAGTCCACATTTAAGACAGAGATTGGTCTAAATGAACTGCAATCTTTTCTATCTTTACCCTCCTTAGGAATAATTGATATAATAGCCTCCCTCCAAGTTTTTGGGGGATCCCCGCCCATGAGCATATAGTTAAAACATTCAGAGAGCATGGGAGTTAGCTCTTTTTTAAAAGTTTTGTACCATTCAGAGGGAAAGCCATCTGAGCCAGGCGACTTGTTAGTTTTCAGTCTTGAGATTGCTTGCTCTATTTCTTCTTCTGTAATTGTGGCCATTAAGGATTCATTTTGTATCCTGCCTATAGAGGGTAAATCTAGAGAGTCTAAAAATATCTTTATTTGGGTTGGGCTGGTTTTATTTGTTTCGCTATACAGATTTTTATAGAAGGATTCGAAAATAGTTTGGATTTTTTCTTGTTTGTAGTGAATTGTTTTGTTTAGAGGGTCTCTAATTTCAAATATTGTGCTATCTGCCTGTTGCTTTCTTAATTTCCATGCTAGCAGCTTTAGAGCTTTGGGGCTATTTTCATAGTATTGATGTCTAACAAATATAGCTTTTTTCTCTATGTCTTCCTCGTACACCTGATTAATTTCCTTCCTGACCTTGTTTAAATGAGTTAGAGTACTGGGTTTCTTATGTTTTATATGTTCTCCCTCTAGTTGCTTTAATGTTTCCTGTAAGTCATTTAGTTTTTTAGTTTTTTCCTTTTTCTTATGTGAGGTAAGAGCTATAAGTTTACCCCTGATCACAGATTTCGACGCATCCCATAGAACACTTGGTGACACCTCTCCATTTTTATTAATTTCGATATATTCCTTTAACTCGTTTCGAATAGTTTCTTTGCATGCATTATCATTTAACACGCTTGTGTTTAGACGCCAAAGTGAATCTTTTTTTGTTTCATCTAAATGCAAAGTTAAATAGACTGGTGAGTGGTCAGAGATATCTCTGCTTCCAATCGTACATTCTGAGAGCCTATGTCGATCAGAGTTGTATGCAAATAAATAATCAATTCTTGAGTAGGAGTTTTGACATGCTGAATAGAATGTGTATTGTTTGTCTTTCGGGTGGGAGGTTCTCCAAACATCTAACAGACCTAGTTCCGTCATTAATTTTTTTGTAATTCTTGCTCTAGGGGAAAGCTTCTTTAATGTGTTAGAAGAGTCGAGTTTAGGGTCTAAATGAGTATTCCAGTCCCCTCCGCATATTAACACTCCTGATGTTTTTGAAGCTATTAGCTGGAATATTTCCTTAATAAATGAATTGTCTTGGTCAGGTGGGAGATAGACATTAACTAATGTCACTTCCTTCTGATTCATAGAGCCCTTTACCAAAACATAGCGACCTTCTTTGTCAGAGGTTTGAGAGATTATGCGGAAGTCTACATTGTTTGAGATCAGTATCGCCACCCCCCTTTTTCTGCCCTTTTCGTATGATGAGTAAAACACATTCTTGAAGCCTTTCAGTTTTAACTTTTCATGCTCTGCTTTACTCAGGTGAGTCTCCTGCCAAAATATGATATGCATCTTTTCCCTCTTCATTTTTGAGATTGCTTTGCATCTCTTGGTCGGATTGTGTAGCCCATTTACATTAAGGGTAATTACCCTATATTCCTGGAGTTGAATACGACTTTGTATTGGTGTTTTGTGCCTAGCTTGTCTGGTATCTTAGATGACCTTGTGAGAACCACATCTAAATTATAGAACGAGATAAAAACAATACGAACAATAACGTGAACTACGTTAAACAAACAACACAAAAAGGACTTCAGTTTGAAGACACCTATTGGACTCTTCTTAGCGAGGGGAAGATACTAGCTACACACCAGAGCCCCTCTATGGTGCAACGTTTGATGCCCTGCTATGGGTATAGTATGCACCTGCTAATGTAAGAAAAGAAAAACATTTGCCCCGTGTCTAACGGTCAATCAAAATACAATGAGCTGCCCGTTCATTAATCAGTAACGAAATAAGAATAACAATACAATTTAAGGTTGCTTTGAATTAAATGAACGCAGTCGCGGACCACAGTCTTTGTAACACCACTAAAATAGGTTGATTTATAGTAATGTTTCCTCAGGAATATTTCAGTTACCGGTAATTTACTCGCTGACCTCCGTCTGTAGATTAATGTAAGAGAGAGAGAGAACCATCGTCCCTGATCCTGACGAGGGCTCGTGTCTCGCCGTTCACTTCGGGCGATGAAAGCTTCGTAGTCTTTCTTTTATCCAGTCCTGACGGTTCTGCTGGGTTGTTCTGTTTTTTACTTTCTGCCATGATGTTTTGCGACTCTTTTCAGGGTCCTGACCGACCGCGGTATCCCTCCTGTCGATCTGAAATCCCCTCTTCTTCAGGTCCTCCGCCGCTTCCTCCGCGCTTTCATAAGTTACCGGGCCTCCTTCAAAAAATACGCGCAGCTTTGCTTGTGGCGGAGTGTGAAACCGGAGCCCCTTTTCACGGAGAATCTTCCTGATTAGCGCATATGCCCTCCTTTTCGCCATAATCTCCATGGGGTAATCATGGTCGAAATAAATCCTCTTCTCTTCGTGAAAGACTTCCTTTTTCCTCCACGCGGTAAGCAGCACAGTCTCCTTAACTCTAAACTCTTGGAAGTGCACTATCACAGATCTGGGCTGTGCGTCTCCCGGGGGTTTGGGGCTGAGCGCTCGGTGGCATCTTTGAATGCAGAGATCCGTGTCGTTTAGCTCCAGTTCTTTTTTAAGGAAAGTGTCAATGAATTGGAGGATGTTATTTTTCTCTGCCCCCTCTGCAATGCCATATATGCAGAGATTGTTCCGTCTGGAGCGAGACTCTAAGTCGGTTAGTTTAGCCTGCACACTCTCCTGCTGCTGGAGAGCTTGGTTCAAAGCTTCTCGAAGTTCTGCCGATTCCTCTTCCACCTCGGCGATCCGGTTTTCGGCCTCGCTCATTCTGTCCGTTGTAATTTTTAAATCGGCCGCGATGTCTTCTAGCTTTCGGTACATTTCCTGACGCATGTCAGCTAATTCCTTTTTTAAATCAGTCCTTATTTGATCGCGGAGGCCTTTTATCTCTGTTTTCATCTCTTTGACCAGGGATTTTATGTCTGAGCGAATGCCAGCGACGTTCTCTTCTCCTTGACCGCCATTACTGCTGCCTTGTTCGTCCAAATAGTCTTCATTCGCCATTGTGTCACCTTTTCCGGGCATTTTTCCTTTACTCCTCTTTTGTGTGTCCCCTTCCATCGTAAATTCTCTATATAAATCTTTAGTTCTGACACTTTTAACGGGACATCAAACTCTGACCGAACGGGAGCGCGAAACTAAGCTGCCATGCGCTTCAGCGTGACACCGGAAGTCTGACATGGCACTTTTTGACGGAATATTTGCTCTTTTTCCGGTTCTTGAGAACTATGGATCAATCTACACTTCGGAAGTGTAGCGCATGATTTCAGATTATTTTATTCTCTTTCTGAGATGCCTTTTAACACAATAAAACTGCTCAAAATGATGCGCTGGCATCCCATGATCTGTATTTTGACATGGCACTTTTTGACGGAATATTTGCTCTTTTTCCGGTTCTTGAGAACTATGGATCAATCTACACTTCGGAAGTGTAGCGCATGATTTCAGATTATTTTATTCTCTTTCTGAGATGCCTTTTAACACAATAAAACTGCTCAAAATGATGGCTGGCATCACATGATCTGTATTTTGACATGGCACTTTTTGACGGAATATTTGCTCTTTTTCCGGTTCTTGGAACTATGGATCAATCTACACTTCGGAAGTGTAGCGCATGATTTCAGATTATTTTATTCTCTTTCTGAGATGCCTTTTAACACAATAAAACTGCTCAAAATGATGCGCTGGCATCACATGATCTATATTTTGACATGGCACTTTTTGACGGAATATTTGCTCTTTTTTCGGTTCTTGAGAACTATGGATCAATCTACACTTCGGAAGTGTAGCGCATGATTTCAGATTATTTTCTTCTCCTTCTGAGATGCCTTTTAACACAATAAAACTGCTCAAAATGATGCGCTGGCATCACATGATCTGTATTTTGACATGGCACTTTTTGACGGAATATTTGCTCTTTTTCCGGTTCGTGTGAACTATGGATCAATCTACACTTCGGAAGTGTAGCGCATGATTTCAGATTATTTTATTCTCTTTCTAAGATGCCTTTTAACACAATAAAGCTGCTCAAAATGATGCGCTGGCATCACATGATCTGTATTTTGACATGGCACTTTTTGACGGAATATTTGCTCTTTTTACGGTTCTTGGGAACTATGGATCAATCTACACTTCGGAAGTGTAGCGCATGATTTCAGATTATTTTATTCTCTTTCTGAGATGCCTTTTAACACAATAAAACTGCTCAAAATGATGCGCTGGCATCCCATGATCTGTATTTTGTCATGGCACTTTTTGACGGAATATTTGCTCTTTTTCCGGTTCTTGAGAACTATGGATCAATCCTCACTTCGGAAGTGTAGCGCATGATTTCAGATTATTTTATTCTCTTTCTGAGATGCCTTTTAACACAATAAAACTGCACAAAATGATGCGCTGGCATCACATGATCTGTATTTTGACATGGCACTTTTTGACGGAATATTTGCTCTTTTTCCGGTTCTTGAGAACTATGGATCAATCTACACCTCGGAAGTGTGGCGCATGATTTCAGATTATTTTATTCTCTTTCTGAGATGCCTTTTAACACCGTAGAACTGCTCAAAATGATGCGCTGGCATCACATGATCTGTATTTTGACATGGCACTTTTTTACGGAATATTTCCTCTTTTTCCGGTTCTTGAGAACTATGGATCAATCTACACTTCGGAAGTGTAGCGCATGATTTCAGATTATTTTTTTCGCTTTCTGAGATGCCTTTTAACACAATAAAACTGCTCAAAATGATGCGCTGGCATCACATGATCTGTATTTTGCCATGGCACTTTCTGACGGAATATTTGCTCTTTTTCCGGTTCTTGAGAACTATGGATCAATCTACACTTCGGAAGTGTAGCGCATGATTTCAAGATTATTTTATTCTCTTTCTGAGATGCCTTTTAACACAATAAAACTGCTCAAAATGATGCGCTGGCATCACATGATCTGTATTACGACATGGCACTTTTTGACGGAATATTTGCTCTTTTTCCGGTTCTTGAGAACTATGGATCAATCTACACTTCGGAAGTGTAGCGCATGATTTCAGATTATTTTATTCTCTTTCTGAGATGCCTTTTAACACAATAAAAACTGCTCAAAATGATGCGCTGGCATCACATGATCTGTATTTTGACGTGGCACTTTTTGACGGAATATTTGCTCTTTTTCCGGTTCTTGAGAACTATGGATCAATCTACACTTCGGAAGTGTAGCGCATGATTTCAGATTATTTTATTCTCTTTCTGAGATGCCTTTAACCACAATAAAACTGCTCAAAATGATGCGCTGGCATCACATGATCTGTATTTTGACATGGCACTTTTTGGAATATTTGCTCTTTTTCCGGTTCTTGAGAACTATGGATCAATCTACGCTTCGGAAGTGTAGCGCCTGATTTCAGATTATTTTATTCTCTTTCTGAGATGCCTTTTAACACAATAAAACTGCTCAAAATGATGCGCCAGCATCACATGATCTGTATTTGGACATGGCACTTTTTGACGGAATATTTGCTCTTTTTCCGGTTCTTGAGAACTATGGATCAATCTACACTTCGGAAGTGTAGCGCATGATTTTCAGATTATTTTATTCTCTTTCTGAGATGCCTTTTAACACAATAAAACTGCTCAAAATGATGCGCTGGCATCACATGATCTGTATTTTGACATGGCACTTTTTGACGGAATATTTGCTCTTTTTCCGGTTCTTGAGAACTATGGATCAATCTACAATTCGGAAGTGTAGCGCATGATTTCAGATGATTTTATTCTCTTTCTGAGATGCCTTTTAACACAATAAAACTGCTCAAAATGATGCTTTGGCATCACATGATCTGTATTTTGACATGGCACTTTTTGACGGAATATTTGCTCTTTTTCCGGTTCTTGAGAACTATAGATCAATCTACACTTAGGAAGTGTAGCGCATGATTTCAGATTATTTTATTCTCTTTCTGAGATGCCTTTTAACACAATAAAACTGCTCAAAATGATGCGCTGGCATCACATGATCGCTATTTTGACATGGCACTTTTTGACGGAATATTTGCTCTTTTTCCGGTTCTTGAGAACTATGGATCAATCTACACTTCGGAAGTGTAGCGCATGATTTCAGATTATTTTATTCTCTTCTGAGATGCCTTTTAACACAATAAAACTGCTCAAAATGATGCGCTGGCATCACATGATCTGTATTTTTTACATGGCACTTTTTAACGGAATATTTGCTCTTTTTCCGGTTCTTGAGAACTATGGATCAATCTACACTTCGGGAGTGTAGCGCATGCGTTCAGATTATTTTATTCTCTTTCTGAGATGCCTTTTAACACAATAAAACTGCTCAAAATGATGCGCTGGCATCACATGATCTGTATTTTGACATGGCACTTTTTGACGGAATATTTGCTCTTTTTCCGGTTCTTGAGAACTAAGGATCAATCTACACTGCGGAAGTGTAGCGCATGATTTCAGATTATTTTATTCTCTTTCTGAGATGCCTTTTAACACAATAAAACTGCTCAAAATGATGCGCTGGTATCACATGATCTGTATTTTGACATGGCACTTTTTGACGGAATTTTTGCTCTTTTTCCGGTTCTTGAGAACTATGGATCAATCTACACTTCGGGAGTGTGGCGCGTGATTTCAGATTATTTTATTCTCTTTCTGAGATGCCTTTTAACACAATAAAAATGCTCAAAATGATGCGCTGGCATCACATGATCTGTATTTTGACATGGCACTTTTTAACGGAATGTTTGCTCGTTTTCCGGTTCTTGAGAACTATGGATCAATCTACACTTCGGAAGTGTAGCGCATGATTTCAGATGATTTTATTCTCTCTAAGATGCCTTTTAACACAATAAAACTGCTCAAAATGATGCGCTGGCATCACATGATCTGTATTTTGACATGGCACTTTTGGGCGGAATATTTGCTCTTTTTCCGGTTCTTGAGAACTATGGATCAATCTACACTTCGGAAGTGTAGCGCATGATTTCAGATTTTGTTATTCTCTTTCTGAGATGCCTTTTAACACAATAAAACTGCTCAAAATGATGCGCTGGCATCACATGATCTGTATTTTGACATGGCACTTTTTTACCGAATATTTGCTCTTTTTCCGGTTCTTGAGAACTATGGATCAATCTACACTTCGGAAGTGTAGCGCATGATTTCAGATTATTTATTCTCTTTCTGAGATGCCTTTTAACACAATAAAACTGCTCAAAATGATGCGCTGGCATCACATGATCTGTATTTTGACATGGCCTTTTTTGGCGGAATATTTGCTCTTTTTCCGGTTCTTGAGAACTATGGATCAATCTAC
>SRMA01026585.1:36241-47456 GCA_007224835.1 Danionella cerebrum
AACAGCTTTTATATACAGAAAATGATGATTGTCCTCAATGATAATGCCACTGCGTCTGTCAGAAACATATTCACATGTTGCTACAAGTCCTCATGAACACTGCCCCCCATTTTCCCCTGCATGAGAATAAATAAAAGTATAACTTAGATCAGGGGTGCTCACACTTTTTCAGCTTGCAAGCTACTTTTAAAATGACCAAGTCAAAGTGATCTACCCGCTACAAAAATGTAAAACATCAATCAACAAACAATTATTTTCAACTTTATTGAGAATTGACAAAACACACATAATAATTAATTATTTACATTTTTTGTAATAACCTGAGTTTAATTTGATGACTTGCACTGAATTGAATCAGCCAGGGATCCATGCATAGTCCGGACAGTAGCTGCTGACAGCCAGCCTCAAGCACACTTCCAAATGTTCATCAGTCATTGTGGAACGCTATTTGGACTTAATGATTTTCATGTAGGACATAATGATTTACTTGGTCCAGCTCCTTCAATCATTTTGGTGACCATAAACGTAAGTATGGGCTAAAAATCAGACGTAATACGCTGATTAGCTTAGCACTTAGCGTCGTTGTTGACTATACTTACATAGTCAAAGATGAACTGCCCATTCTCTCTCGTATTCAACGAGGCATCTCAAAAAATGTCACGTGCTGGGATCTTGTAATTGGCAAGTGAATAATGAAGAACTGCAGGAAGTGTAACTACAAACATAGAAACTTCATTATCAGTGTAGTTCTGTCATGCATGTTCAACAGAGATTTATGTATGCAAAATCAGGATCACTCATCATCAATAACTGACTTCTGGTCACCTTAATTTCTCCGAATGACAGAAAACAAAAATCTTTTAAATGTTTACCTCAATTCCACTAACATGAACTGCTCCTCCAAAAAGATCTGGTGGTCATCTAAAGAAGCAACACAAATAAGAAATACGTTTAGGAAATATAAATAAGTATAAATCAAATCAAACGACAATACAGGTCCTTCTCAAAAAATGAGCATATTGTGAGAAAGTTCATTATTTTCTGTAATGTACTGATAAACATTAGACTTTTATACATTTCAGATTCATTTACACACAACTGAAGTAGTTCCAATCCTTTTATTGTTTTCAAATTGATGATTTTGGCTAGGGATGCGCCAAAATTTCGGCCGCCGAAAATTTTCACCATGTCGCCATGCCTCTCCCATCCTCCCGTCTCGTTCGCGTTGTCATTACGCATCAAACACAGAGTATGTCGGCGGTTTGGAAGCACTTCAAAGTTTCAGATGAGGACAGCAAAGTTGCAATATTTTTGTAATTATTTTTCTTCTGTTTGTGCTCTGTTGTTTGGTACAGTAATTTAAAATTGAAGTAAAAAAACAGTTAGAATTTTTTTTTTTGTAATTTTGTTGCAGAAAGAAATTTAATTTAGTTTTGTTATTGTTAAACAGCCTTATTTCTGTTATTTTTATTAGCAAAAGTTTGATTGCTTAATTAATTTGTAGTTTTTTTTTAAATACAAACAAAAATAAAATATTTTATACATGTTTTTAATTGAAGCCATTTTCAGTTTCAGTATCAGTTTTTGGCCAAGTGCATTTAAAATTTTTGGTTTTGTTTTCGGCCCAGAATTTTCATTTCGTTCATCTCTTATTTTGGGATACAGCTCATTAAAACCAAACATTGCTATCCCCAAAAATTAGCATATCATGAAAAGGTTCTCTAAACAAGCTATTAACCTAATCATCTGAATGAACTAATTAACTCTAAACACCTGCAAAATATTCCTGAGGCTTTTAAAAAGCCTGGTTCATTACTCAAAACCGCAATCCTGGGTACGGCTTCTGTCCAGAAGACCATCACTGACACCCTCAAGCAGTAGGGTTAGACACAGAATGAAATTTCTGAACGAATCGGCTGTTCCCAGAGTTCTGTATCAAGGCGCCTCAGTGTGAAGTCAGTGTGAAGTAAAAGGTTTAGCAGAAAAGACTGCACAATGACAAGAGGTGACCGGACACTGAGGAAGATTTTGGAGACTGAGCTGTATGATAAAATCCTCAATATTAAAACAATATAAAGAACTACTTCAGTTGTGTGTAAATGAATCTGAAATATATGAAAGTCTAATGTTTATCAGTACATTACAGAAAATAATGAATTTTATCACAATATGCTCATTTTTTTTAGAAGGACCTGTACAGTGGTACCTCGAGATACGAATGCTTCACGTTATGAAAAAATCCAAGACAAGAAAGGTCTCTGGTGAAATATTTTTCTTCGAGATATGAAAAAAATTCCAGGATTTTTGACAGAGAACGGTAAAAGGCGTTGAAACGTCGAATATTATTACCCCAAAAATGCTTTAAAGCGGTTTTAAATCAAGTGAAGCATTATGTGTCGAGTCGTAATAAAGGTTAGAGTCCAGGTGTTCTAAAAGAAATTATGTTTATAAAGTGGAAACTTGCATTACAGAACATTCCACTCTATAAACGTTATTTATTTACGATTTTTCTTTCGTGTTGGTGTTCCAAATTCGTGAACACACATCGCTTCACTCGCAAGGTAAGGTTTCACACATGTGTACATATTATTTTACATTTATTTTATTCTGTTTTATTATCATTCATTACATTAACAATGTGTAGATTTAAGGATTGAAGAATGGTTTTACTTTTTTTTTTGGTACAAGTGTAAAATAGATCTGTTAAAATGTCGAGCTAGTTCATATCGCACGATAAAGCTAACGACTTTCCCTGCAATGTTTGTTTCAGTGTGGGATCTTGAAAATCTGTATTTGGGACTAGATGATCACGGACCCCAACCAGAGTCTCGGGCTCTTCCTGTAAGCCAGGTCCCTCAGATCATCTATCACACAGAGGATCAAGGGGCACAAATCTCCCAAACCGAGCCTGCAACAGTGGGGAGCGCAGCATCTCCAGAACATCAGCGGTGGATTGTTAATGGAGCCGAGGCTGGGGCCGTGGATGGTCAGCAGGACAGTCTCTGTAGGCAGATGTCAGAAAATGGATATGGTAAGCATTTAGTCACAAAGGAGGCTCAAGAGCTTAGTTCCATAGACATGACACATCAGCCTCCACAGATCCCTCCCTGTAAAAAATGTTACTTAGATCAAACCTAAAATAAATAAACCTAAAAACAGTTCTGCTCTCCTATCCGCTTAAGTTGTGACGTTGCGAGGCACTTCTGTGTCCTAGCGCTCCGCTGTCCCATCGATAGAGAACGGTAAAAGGCGCTGAAACGTTGATCATTAATTCACCAAAAATGCGTTAAAGCGATTTATGTGTCGAGTCATAATAAAGGTTAGAGTCCAGGTGTTCTAAAAGATATTACGTTTACAAAGGGGAACATTCCACTCTACAAACGTTATTTATTTACGATTTTTGTTTCATGTTGGTGTTTGTAATTCGTAAACACACATCGCTTCACTCGCAAGGTAAGGTTTCCCATTTGTGTACATATAATTTTGCATTTATTTTATTCTGTTTCATTATCATTTATTGCATTAACAATGTGTAAAATGGTTTTCTATTTTTCTTTTTTAACCTATACTATTGTTTCTGAGAGCCATTGCACGAATGAGGCAGTATACATGTAAAACTTGCTTCGATATACAAAAAATTCTAAAATTGAACGCCACCCTGGAGCAGATTTATTTCATATCTTGAGGTACCAGTGTATTAAATTATGCCGTTAAAGTGTTAATTCCTACTTTAGCATTTTAATTTAATGTTAGTGCATAACATTATGTAATATTAACAGTTACTTACATGTGTTACACGTTGTAATAAGCTTTCAAAAACACGGCCTGTGCACGTGGCCGTGATCAACTCGTTGCTAAACAATCACACGTTGGACTTAAATTAGTGTAAAAATTAAGTAAATCAATACATTTGAAAAAGAAACCTATTAAAATCGGGGTTGTGGTGCTGCAGAAAGGCTTTTCATACAAAAAGGTGAAGATGTGGATTCCTTTTTCAATCCAACTTTTTATAACATAAACAAAAGCTGGTTTTATTTTCTTTGTCCATCACAGAGACCCATTTTCTGGTGAAGGCTTATTACAGAGGAAGGATGGTGCTGGAGCAGCTGGTCGATAGTGTTGATGGTTTCCGAGTCGTTTACAACACAAACGCGTTAGTCTATTTATGTTTTATTCAATATATTGATGTGTTCTTCTTGAACATATAACTTTTATAATTGCTACATTAGCTTGGGGTCCCGCATTTCTCTGAGGTCTTCCTGCTGACCAAAAACCAGATATTACCTGATAAGGACTGTTTATGATCATTTCCCAGCTGCTAACTTTCCCACCAAACTACAGCTGAGGCCTGTTGTAGCTAATCTTACAGATAATTCATGTCAGAATAAATTCAATAAATCTTAATGAACCCTCTGTGCTTCTCCAGGGATGAGTCGGGTCTCCGAGTGGTCAGATTGCCTCCTCCGGAGGGCATTTCAGACCAGGTCCAGGTTCAGCTCACCAATAATATTCTAGATAATCTGGGGGGCCTGGAGGTCCGGAAGGTGGGCATGGAGATTATGGCTCACCGCTGGGGATTCAGCAAGTTCTACTGGAGTCTGAACAAACACGAGAGAGGCACAACACCCAGAGAGCTGGCGAAAAACACTCCGCAAACCGTCTTCCACTTCAAGCGTTTTATCGAAGGTGGCCGTTCTTGCACTTTTGAAATCTCCTAAGCAAAATATCGATAGGCGTGGAAAATAAAGAAAAAATGGAACTTAAAAATGCAATAGAAATTAATGTAAAATATTTAAAAAATAAAGGGAAATGATGTAATAATGGAATGGTATGTATAAATTAAATAGAGTTAAATAGTCAAGGTAAATGGAAAATTAAATCATTTATTTCTATTACAATATTTAATTGAAAGTGAAAGAAAATATTCAACGTTAAATATATTGAAAATTAAAATATCACAATTGTATCAAAATGAAATTAATAAAATAATTAATAAAAAATGCTACATAAATATATACAGAATGTAAAATGCAGGTTATTAAATGTAAGTAAAATAAAAAATTTAATTAAAACTTGTTTCAGCTGAAAAAGCTATGAGTGGATTTGTTTTTTAAATCAATACAAAAAAATACATTTAAATTAGGATGAATTTAATGTGCAGTTTATTAAAAATAATGAACAAAATGAAAAGAATTATTATTGAATACATATATTGGGGAAATGATTTTACTTAGTTAGCATTAAAAGAATTAATACATTTAAAATGCAAATAAAAAAAATGTACACAAAACGTAAAAATAAATGAAATGGTTGTTATTTCGAGAACATGCAAAAAACATGCGGCAGGATAATCTAATTCCCGTTAGGTGTGAATGTGTGGAACAGGTCAGGTCACCCATTGCCAGCGATGGACCCTCGCCTCTCGCCTGATGTGAGCTGGAGACACCCGTTAATTTAATTAGCAAAATATTCTTAATAATTCACTAAGAAAATAAGCCCAAAATATTAATAAATATAAATGATGGGGACTTAAATTTTAATTAGTTTAAGATACTAATTATTAAAATAAACAAAAAGTAAGTCAAACTAATATGAAAGGTTATGTCAAATAAATGAACAAATCAAGGAAAATAAAATAAATTTAAACCAATAAAACATACAAATATATTTAAAAATGATTTTTAAAAAGAATACAAATAATGGTGAATTACTTTAAAATGGCAATAATTAAAAACAACACAGAATCCAAATGTCACAATAATATGAAATAAAATAAATGTCAATAATTATGACAAAATAGGGAAAATAAAACTATGATAAATGCAAAACTTTTATCCTTATCACTTTTATTTAATGTTAACTGTAAATTTAATTAACAATAATTAACAAATCAATTTAATTAGCTAATTAGTAATTCACAATTAAAAAATAGACCAAAAATGTTAACAAATAGAAATGAAGAATAGAAATGATTTAAAATGCAAATGAATAAATATCAAACTAATAGAATGACATGAAAAGTTAGGTAAAAAAAACCCCCAAGCTGATAAAATAAAAAATGATGACAAGAAAAGGCAAAAAAAAAACAAAAAAAAAACAGAAGTTGAAGTTACAATAATGTGACGTTAGGTAAAATAAGGTAGTAGGGAAAGTAGGGAAAATAAAACAAAAATAAATGCAAAACTTTCATCCTGTTTTATTTATTGTTAACCTTTACCTATCAATCACCTCGACTTCTCATCTGCAGGATTGGTGAAGTTTTTGGATAAACCGGGAGAGTCTCCTGACTACACTCTCTACTTCTTCCTGGGAGAGAAGTGGCCAGACCCCAGAATGAAATCCTGGGAGAGGAAGCTCATCATGATTGAGGTCAGGAGCTTCAGGTCGTCATGACGATTTGTATTGAAACTATTTATTGTAATGTTTTCCATGTTTTCATTCAGGTGGTACTGACTTCTTTGGAGCCCTTGAAGATGTTGGCAGAGGCAGCTACAGGAACTTCTTCGCTGTCTGTGGAGCTGCAGATCTCTCTGGAGCAAATGATGGAGCTTTGCTAGAAGCGTTTATCTCTATCTCTTTTGTGTGCCGAGTGAATCAGTGTGTTTGGTTGCTGATCGAAGGTGAGTCCCATGGATTTACAGAGAATTAGGGGTAGAGGAAGAAAGTCCATGTTTACAAGACTTAACTATACAACGAGTGTAGTGTGATGAAGTCGTTTTAACACTACTGGAGCTCTCCAGTGTAATGAATATTTCTAATGCTGAACTGATTCTAAGATGATTCAATTCTTTTTATGAATACAAATGATATGTGAAATCACCAAGACTCCACGGAAAAAAACAAGACATTTACGTAGCGAACTCATCTAGAAATCTCTAGGTGTTTTACAAACTTTTAATCATGATCTGTTTAAGAAATCACTATGTTGTGAATCATGTAATGGTGTGTACGCTCGAGGAAATTTGTCAGAGGATGTTTAGATAACAGACATTTGGACAGAAAAAGAAACAAAATTAAAAGTTTCGTTTCATAGATTCTTGGCTGAAGAATTCTTGATGTTTTGGTGAGTGTCATTTATTTGCTTTGCATTGTAATACACCGAAGAAAAATACAACTTGGCCTTTTTTATTATTGAAATTCAATACTAAAAAGAAAGCATTCTCACAAAATGAGTTATGAGTTACAAGTTTGGTCAAATAAATGTAATGGATGAACTTGAAAAAAGAATGACAAAAATGAGGGAAATAAAATTATTATAAACCAATATAAATAAATTTAATACAACTAATTTAACATTTCTAAATTTAAAAGGAATTCACAATAAAAAAACCTAAGCATGGCAAATTATGGTAAAATCATTTTCTAATACAAAACAAAACACAAAGTCCAAAAAAGTATATTAACCAATATAAATAAATATACAATTAATTTAAGTACAAGAAATTAATTTAATCACCATAAACCACTCAAAAATGCTCAGTATTAGGGCTGGCTGTATTTCCAAATTTTTATTTCACTTTTATATAGGTAGTTATTCCAAAAAAATTAAAAAACAGCTTTATGTGATAAATACAATTCAATATTAAAGAAAAGAAAAGGAATTGATCTTATTTTATTTTTAATCTTATAAATATACGAAACAAAGTAGGAGTTTACATGAACCACAATTCTAGTGTATGGCACATTCACAACTTGATGTGGACTAAACGTAAATAAGTTCAATGCGGAATAACTAATTATTTTATGGTACACATTTTATTCCACAGTATCAATCATACCGCCCAACCGAACTCAGTGTGATTGTTATCGTACACCAACAGAAGATTAAACAGTAAAATCATCATTTAAATACACCTGTTAAAATACATTCTGTTCTGTAGGCCATACATTTTTTTTCCTTTGAATTCTGATTATTTTCTCTTTTTGTATTGGACGATAAGCAGAAATGTACAGCAAATGTCACAACACTCATTACAGATATTATACTTTCCATCCTTTCTATAGCGCATCACTTCTCTATAATCCCTTCCCCAAAATCCTTAACAAAATTCCAAATGACTGCTTACAATAAAGTAAACGATGATAAAAGAGAAGAGGGGGGGGGGACAACAAACACAAAAACAACAATTTACATCCCACAATTTACAACAGTTTTTTCCCTGTGTCATTTAGAATTAAAATTAATGAAACATTTTTTGTAAAACGTCTGAAATCTTGTATTTTTCTCTCATAATTCAGAATTTATCATCAGAGAGGTTAAATGTAAAACATTTTTCTAATGAAATCTGAACAGGATTGTGATTTGAATCTTAAATTGAAAATTTTCCTCTAAGAATTCAGACTTTCAGAATAAAACATTTCAGTCAAAAACTTTAATCTATGATAAAATACACCCCCACCTCTCCATAATTCAGAATTAAATGTAATCATTTAGAAAACACCCCTATGAAATCACATCATTTCCCCACTTATATCATTTCATAATTTCAAATATTTTTTAAATTAAATTCCAGACTTTTTCCTCGGAATTCAAATGTAACCCAACTATCTCATCAAAAAAGTTTCCCTGTATAATATTATATTTAATCTCAGCATTTCACCTCCAAAAATCCTTCCAAAATGTTTGAACAATTCTGAGTTAGCTCTGTTATTTAAAATTAATTCATAACCATAGAGGCAAGGTTTAAAAAGGTTTAACAGAAAATTCAGCTTTATTTAGCTTAAGAAATTGGAGATGCTAACAGCTAAACTCAATGCTGCATTGAGGAAAGAAAGACAAAGGAGCTGGTACGGGGGGGGGGGGGGGTTTCTTTGAGAGTCCAACCAGAAAAGAGGATGTCTCTCAGCAACCTCATTCGAAGAGCTTGTAAATTCCAGGTTGTGATGTAACTTCCTGTTTTGTGTTGTAACTTCCTGTGCCGTCTCATAAATTAAACAAAGGATGAAACAAATCTAAAATATTAATATTTTATTGTTATATTTTTAAAATGTGAAACTGTTCGTTTTCACTCCATGCCCTCATGGAGCTCATCCTCTTCCTCGTTCTCCTCCACTGAAAGATCGTGGAGCTCCGGCAGGGGCACCAGCTGACCCTCTCTGTTTAATCCCATTGGCTGAATAACATTGTCCCTGTGCGAGAGAACAATGTTAGAGCAGTTGCGAGGCAAAATATGGTTATGTACAGAAGTACGTTTGACTTTTGTGACATCAGAAAAGTTGAGCTTCTGCTTCACGTTTCTAGAAAGTGACATCACAGATACCACCTCCAAATTTTATAGTCTGCAAGCAACTTTTTAGTTCATTTAAGCACACTTAAAGGTCGAAAGCTTTATTTACTAAACTCGTGACTCAAGGACTCATACTTGGAAAGTTTGTTGAAGAGGCTGATGAGCCGGTGTGCCTCCTCCTCTTTCTCCTCCTCCGTCATCCCCTGTGTCGGATGCGGCTGCTCTTCCTCCACCTGCCCAGTCACCGGGTTTACTTTATCTTTAATCTGCCGATACTCCTCAGTGTCTGAATCTGAATCGCTGGAGTATCTTGTGCCTGATGACCAGACTGATGATCTCTGACCTCCCAGTAATCCTCTAGTGGCCAGGAGTCCTGCTGCGTTTCCGTATCCAGTGTACTTGACGAATCTCCTCACTGTGATTTCGGCGAAAGACAGTTATGCCTGAACATTGAACTTTGCATAAATACTTTTACAGCTACATAAAATAAATATGTATAACATTTTTGAATGGGTTTTGTTTCACAATCCTCTCCAGGGTTAGGTTTTCCCTATTGTTTAAACACCTTTTCTATATCAACCATGAGGATAGAGGGCTGAGCCGACTCAACTGGAAAAATTATGCAAATTATACATTCTATACACCCCTAAAATGCCATAAAACTGCCACTGCACCTGGGTTGTACTATTTGGACATTTTAGCAGTGTATAAACTTTTTAATGAAGTTACTTGCTGCTTTAATTACTTAATAAAAATTTTGAATTTAAATAAGAATTCAATATTCTGGAAGCAACAATATAATTCAGAATTTTTCCACTCAGAATTCTGACTTTTTTTAGCTCATGATTCCGAATGAAATATTAGATTTAGAATTAAATCTTCAAAAATCTTTAAAGATTCCCTGGATAATAATATATTTAATTTCTGATTAATGGCTTTTCTCAATTGAATGAATGAATTACCGTATTTTTCGGCTCATAAGACGCACCGGCACATAAGACGCACCCAATTTTAAAAGAGGAAGATCTAGAAAAAAAAGATTCTGAACCAAATACTTTTGTAAAATATTTTATATCAACTGTGTAAAAGTTAACAGCCAAACATGTAACATGAACAGACAGTAAACAGTAAAAGTAACAAAAAAAAAGGCTGTAATGTTTTTCTTTGCCCCCACTCATCATTCTAAAGTCCACCATTCGTTATCACCATCACTGTTCCAGTGCAGCATTGCCCCCACATTAGTAATACCATAATAGCCAGTAACATTGCCCCCAAATTAGTAATAATAGCCAGTAACATTGTCACTACATTACTAATAATAGCCAGTAACATTGTCACTACATTACTAATAATAGCTAGTAACATTGTCACCACATTACTAATAATAGGTAGTAACATTGTCACTACATTACTAATAATAGCCAGTAACATTGTCACTACATTTATAATAATAGCCAGTAACATTGTCACTACATTACTAATAATAGCCAGTAACATTGTCACTACATTACTAATAATAGTTAGTAACATTGTCACTACATTACTAATAATAGCTAGTAACATTGTCACTACATTACTAATAATAGTTAGTAACATTGTCACTACATTACTAATAATAGCCAGTAACATTGTCACTACATTACTAATAATAGCCAGTAACATTGTCACTACATTACTAATAATAGCCAGTAACATTGTCACTACATTACTAATAATAGCTAGTACCATTTTCACTACATTACTAATAATAGCCAGTAACATTGTCACTACATTACTAATAATAGCCAGTAACATTGTCACTACATTACTAATAATAGCCAGTAACATTGTCACTACATTACTAACAATAGCCAGTAACATTGTCACTACATTACTAACAATAGCTAGTAACATTGTCACTACATTACTAATAATAGCCAGTAACATTGTCACTACATTACTAATAGCTAGTAACATTGTCACTACATTACTAATAATAGCCAGTAACA
>SRMA01026586.1:0-84057 GCA_007224835.1 Danionella cerebrum
ATATAAGGACTAAATTGTGTTCAACAATTCCTACAAATATCAAGAGAAAGGACTAAGCCTGAAATTTCCTCTGCTCCTACAATCTCATGGATATAAGGACTAAATTGTTTTTCATCAATTCCTACAAATATCAAGAGAAAGGACTAAGCATTTAGTTTACACTGCTCCTACAATCTCATGATATAAGGACTAAATTGTGTTCAACAATTCCTACAAATACCAAGAGAAAGGACTAAGCATTACTTCACTGTATATCTGGCTACTCTACACTTGATCATTAAGCTGCTTACTTTTGTCTTTCTAGATTCTTTAAGAGAGCTGACAGATTTCACTCACCAAAGCCCTTTGAAAGTTTTACTCTGCTGCACTTCAATTGTAGATTTTCAGAGTCCAAGATGCTTCCACAAAAAGATGCAGGTTATAGTTCCACAGATCCAGTCAGTTGTTCCTCTTTTCAGTTCAGTTGATGAGTTATCCTGTTTCAGTCTCTCCTGGCTGGCTCGCCAAAATTGTTAGATTTTGTTGTATTTGGCGCAGCAGTCTTTGGGTGGCTCGCCAATGTATTAGATTACTCTAATACATAAAATAAGTAAGCTTGACCAGAGATCTTTTGAGGAGAAGATTTATTGAAGGTTTCAGTGTAGCAGATCATCATACAGTGAAGGTTTTGGTCTTTCCTGGTCAACCTTCGAATCTTAACCTACTATGTCTTCGAGATTGAGTGTCTTTTAAATGCAGAAGGGTTGTTAAAGGAACCCCCACAATTATAATATCAAAGAAGGTGACTGACCTCCTAGAGCCTAGCAACACAAGACTGATGAATGTGTGGGGGTCTGTAGCATTCTATTGATGCTATCAGAGACACTCAATGTAAATACATGATACAGTTAAATAAGCAAAATCCTTCAAGCCGGAGACACTTTGAGAGAGGCAGAAATGGTTGAATGGTTGTTTTCAGAAAAATAAATCCTCGACAGAGCCTCACATTTCTAGGGAGCTGCCAGCAGAAACAAGTAATTGAATAAATTAATAATTGCAATTCATTTTTGTTAAACGAGTTGTGAACGTGTTCAATGGTGACCCAGATGTGAACGTTTCCTCACTTTAACATAAATTTAATAAACAATTAAATTATCAATGAAATAAGGTTTTGTTTTATTTTGTGAGAAAAAAAAGCCTGTTTCATCATGGAATGCATTTATTAACATTACACTTTTTGTGTCTTGTTAGCTCCATCTTTCCCTCTATTTGACTCATGCCTTTGTTTCCAGATATAACAAGAGAATGCATTGCTTTATGTGTAGTGCATCACTTCCAGGGAAGGGAAATGAGGCCTTTCCTGTCCAGCCATGACTTATGTGACTCACAATGGTGTGAATAAAACCAGTTTTTAAAAGCTCGTTTTTCACGTCCGTATTTTTGAAATTTCACCGTAAAACCCACTAAAAAGCTCAACATGTCATGACCAAAACCTTTCCACTCCGCACAGATTCAGCGTCATTATCTGGCATGCGTTCCTTTCTGTTGTTTTTATGTCATTAGCGACTGAAGTGAAGTAGTATTCTTCAGTTTATAGACTTCCAACTGAGAGATTTCATGTTCTAGCGGGTGGCGAGAGAGACACGGACACACTGGCACTGTTCAAGGCCAAGAAGGGTGTTTATTAAAATATGTGCAACAAAATAAATAATGAAGTCACTCAGTATGGTGAGGAAGAGGATGGTGAGCAAACCAGACGTGCTCCTGGGATATATGCTGTGAGTACTCCGGGATGCTTTACCCCGCTCAGTCCAGTGACGTGGTTACCCTCCTAAAGGTATCAACTGTATCTGATTGTGGAGTAAAGGTGGCTGGTGAGGATTGGGCCATGCACGCCCATGCCAACCACGCCCCCCACCTCACACTTCCGGGTACAGTACAACATATTTTATCGATCCAAACTTGTGTAACTTTTCAAAATCACACAGAATAAGAGGACTGTAACTTAAAACAACCCGAAGAGCCCAGTGACTCTATGAGCTCATGTGGCGACACAATAGACTCGGTCTGTGGGCACCTCCTGGGCTCATTCGGCTCCCGCTAGCTCCCACAATCTTCGATGCTGCTCCCGGTAGAGGGAAATGGTCCGCCCTCTCTATCCGAATGGTGTGACTCCCCTTTCCTTGGCTGTGTCGCGTTTAAATACGCGCGGCATGATTACACGCAGCTGGCAAGCGTGCACGACCTGCATGAGTTGCACCTGCCAACACTAATAAGCCCCTCTACCTTGTCACATTGTATTGAGAACTAAAATTTGTGTCTCTATTTTGTGAACTGTGTGTATCATTCTTTTTTTTTTGTTTCAGTTGAGAGGCGACGGAGATTTAACATCAATGATCGAATCAAAGAACTAGGGACCCTGATTCCTAAATCAAATGACCCGTAAGCAGCCTCAGATCAAAAACACACTTTCAAATTATTAATGTGAATATGTTTGATTTTTAATGATGGAGTCAGATATTTACGGGTGGGATAATACACAACACATATCTGTAAGGCTGTGAGAGAACCATTGTAAGAACTGGAAATGTTCATTGTCTGATCTGGGCCGAAAATGAGCTAATTACAGTTTAAGTACAAGAAACTCTAGTAAGAGTCATTAAGATTTATGAAAAAAGCCCAGAGCTTGCATGAGAGAAGGATTATATTGCTGTTACATCTGCTTTTTTCTGTTCACATCACACATTGATCTTGAATAAGTTCACATTGTATTTATAAGTTTACACACCCTGGCAAAATGTTTGCTTTCTTGGCCATTTTTTCAGAAACTTTAAAACAATGTTCATAGTTATTCATAGTTTCATATGGTTGGGTGAAGCCATTTATTGTCACTCATAATGTTACTCTTTTTAAAACATAATGACAACAGAACTTTTCCAAATAACCTTGATCAAACCTTTTTAATATTTAAATTCCCCCTTTAACATCAATGACAGCCTGAAGTCTCTTGAGGTAGTTGTTGACAAAGTTCTTTATCTTCTCTGTTGGTAAAGCCGCTCAATTCTCCCCAGAGTGGTTCAATTATATTGAGGTCAGGAGACAGAGATGGCCACCCCAGAACCTTCACTTTGTTCTGGTGGAACCAATGACAAGTGAAGTTGGCCTTGTGTTTTTGATTGTTGTTGTGTTGGAATGTCCAGTAACATCCCATGTACAGTTTCCGGATTGAAAAAGATTTCAGCTGAAACAATTTTGGGGCTTTTCTTTAAACCCCTTGTGATTTTTCTGGCAGTTGTTGCAGAAATGTTTGCTAGTTTCAACAGAATCTGAATATTGCTGATTGGAATTCCCAGTTCCTTTGATACCCTTTATATCCTTTTTCTGTTTTAAAAAGTTCAACCACCTTTTCCCATAGATCCTTCGAGGGCTCTTTTGCCTTTCCCCATCGCTCAGAATTGCAGAAATGTCAGTGCATCACTGGATGAAAGAGGCAAGGGTCTATCAGTAAGCCAGAATCCTTTTATCCTCAAACATTGATTACAAGCGTGTTGGTCACAGGTGAGGATGGTTACAGCTCACTCTAACCCTTTTATCCATGTTATCAGGCCAAAATCACTAGGGTGTGTATCAGGGTCATTTGGAAAATTTCTGTTGTCATTTTGATTTAAAGACAGTAAACACAGTTGTTTGACAATAAATTGATTCACCCAACCACCAACTATGATTGGATGAAATGCTTTTGAGTAATCATTTATATTTTCTGAAAAATGTCAGAGAAATAAGAACATTTGGTATGTAAACTTGTCCAGTATTTTGGAACCTAATCCAGTACATTTAAAGATGTGTAATTTTAAAGCATTTTTGTTCACCTGAGAGCTTTGCATTCTCAGGGACATGCGCTGGAACAAAGGCACCATCTTGAAGGCATCAGTCGATTACATTCGCAAACTTCAGCGGGAGCAGCAGCGAGTTCGAGAGCTGGAAAACCGGCAGAGGAAGCTAGAGCAGGCCAACCGTAGCCTGCTGCTCCGCATACAGGTCAGTGAAATGAAAAACATGTGAATAAGGGACGTGTGATGGACATAACAAAGGAGTTTTTGACTGAACCACAACCTCGTATAATTTGGCCTAGACCAAGGGGCAAAACTGATACATTATTGCTAGGGTTACAACTCACAATTATTTTGATTCATCAGGTAAAGTAGGTTTCTTGGTTTAAATATCAACGAAAGGCTTGCCATAGTTTTAAATGTTAAAATGGCTGAAGATACGAGTCACGACAGTGAGCTGTTTTTTTTTTTTTTCTGTAAAGAGCGTTTTGTAGCGTCAGAAGAGCTTGTCAGCCAGAACGACCAATGCCACTAAAGTAGCCAGGAAGGCCTGTAAAAGTTGCTTGATTTGTTGCTAGTCGGTCTGATAAGTCGCAAAGTTGGCAACAGTGTATATTGATATATATCCAAGTCCTGATCAGAAGGTGATGTCTGATTCCGATTAAGTATGCAACTATGTGATTTGGCTTGATTTCCAATCACGTGACCGGATCGAGACATCCCTAGTTGCCAGTTCGAGGCTCGGCGGCACCTTCCTGGAAGGAGTTTGCAGGTTCTCACCATGCTTTCGTGGGTTTCTTTCGAGTACTCCGGTTTCCACCACAATCACAAAAACATGCGTAAGAATAATTGAACACAGTAAATTCCCCTTAGATCAAAATGTGTGTGTTGCACTGTGACTGGTGACCTGTCCAGGGCGTACCCCCGCCTTTTGTTCGAAGTGCACTGGAGAAAGACACTCGTAGAACTCGTAATTGAAAGAATAAACCTCTTAACTGTGCTGGCAGTTTCTATCTGACCCAATCGGGGCAATAACACCACCTGGAAAATACCTGGAATTGTGTCATTTTCCTGTGATGGCATCCTAAATATGTTGCTATGTATTGTACAGGAGCTGGAGATCCAAGCCCGAGCTCATGGTCTTGCCATCGCCTCATCAACCCTGTGCACGTCAGAGCTGGCAGCACGAGCCATCAAGCAGGAACCAGTGCTGGGCGATTGCAGGCGGGAAGTATATCCTCATTCGCACCCTCATCAACCATGCCCTGACCCAGCATGCCCCACCGCTCTAGAGCCAGGCTTCAGCGATCCCAAATCCCCAGACATCCTGATGGAGGATATTGAAGCACGCTGTGCAGTCCAGAGCAGAAACAGGGACAGCCAGAGAAACATGGAGGAAAACCTTGAGACCTGCTAGTGCCCTACGAACAGATACTCCAAAGACGCTCTGGAGCACTTTAGAAGAAGAACATATGCGGTGTTCTGTCAAGTGCAAGGTGAAACTTTCCTTATGTTTACACAATTATTGTTTTGCCAATGCTAGATAATACATCATCTACTGAAAAAAGCATCTAAACATCCACATCTACGCCACTTATCTGATTGACCCATTACTAAGCCCTGTCCCTAGAGGATCACCTTTGAGTGTCTGTTGCTTGAAACATTCCCAATCGTTATTTGTTACTGTGTTCAAGGTTTACTTAAAATGGTTACACCAAATCGTCAGATATCTTTAGCAATGGAGTTATGAAACAAAGCGAATGGCCTTTACACACCAGGAATGATGTGATGAAACCATACGAAAGGACGGTGAATCAAGCGCACTTCACAGTAGGCGCGATGGAATACACACAACCATTTTCAGGAAAGACAAACTACAATTGATTCTGATGCAAAAGACTGATGACATTAAGTAGATTGAAAACATTGTATGTCACTCTGGATTTGCATTTATCTTTAAGAATTGCGTTCTAGTGGTGTAACCATTGGGGAGGTCGACACATTTAGTTTGTTTGCGCAGGTTGACCAAAGTTCATTTAGGAAGCTTGAGTCCCAAGCCACGATACACAGGAAGTAAACATTATGATACTTTCAGAGATTTACGTGGGTTGACCATTATTTAGGACAATTGTATTGTCTGTTACATTCAATTGTTACTAAAACTGGGACATTTCTATCTTTTGTTTGCGATATCTTACTTTCTGTTGAGGAAGTGATGCATCTTTGTCCTATACAACGTCTATGACTCATCGGTATTTTATTTATTCATAAGCCTGTCCCCAAATATCCTATGAGAATATGCGGCGTATTAATTATTAATGATAGTCTTGACACGTCCTGTACAAGTTGCAAGACCACATAGTTGTTTGGAGTTCAGAATGGGTTGCAAGCATTTGTTTTTGTCGTGTTGAGGTTATACATGGCTTTTCCTGTGATGAAGTCATAGCTATACTCTGGTGGGTTGGCCACCAACAACTGACACGTCGAAACTATGGATTTGTAGCCATCATTTTACTCGAAAAAGCTACAAGAACTGGAGAGTGGTGGACTTGGACTGAAAACAGGCCCTTTAATCGCAAAATATAGCCTTACTACTTTAAACAGATAAACAGTTGTTATTTTATCGACTAACTGACTGACATTTGAGTACACAAGTTTTGGCATAACAGAAATGTGGTTTTATTTTAACCCAGGGCGTGCAGATAGAGAGCCCACTGGAAGTTGGGAAAAAAGATGCAGTCTCTTCTGTCCTACTCTGTACTACTTAAAAGGGGTTTGCAATGTATTTCCTGTGGTCTCAAAGATAAATCAAAATTGGAATTTATACATAACTTCTAGTATACCAAAAGGCTTTTGCTAACCAATGAGTAGAAAAGGTATAAGTTAAACACAGCGCTGTCATGTCATGTCATGTACTTTTGGTTTCAAGCTCTCCTGCCGCTCCACTATGTTTAGTGTCTGTAAGTGATGTAGCAACAAGCTGCACCGGGTTGGTCAGACGTCTTAGCAGTTACCTGTGACAAGTGTGAAAAATCGAAGAAGCAAATGAAGTAAATGCCTCTTTTGCTCTCAGTGAAATTCAGTCGTTAGTTGGTAAAATGCTTCACTGGAAAGTTATTCTTTAAAAAAATGCTTTACGAATAAATCACGTGTTATGGTAATCCTGGTATGAAAAGGCCACACAGTCAATCTAAAGTTCAGGAGATTACAAGGGTGTTATAAAATAATTAATATTTTTTGTTGCTAAAACAAGCTAACATTAGCATGAGTTAACAGTAAATGCTAGCGAGTTCCTCTCTCTAAATTTCTGGATTTCTTTTTTATTCTTTTTAAAGCTTTTAAAGAATTAAGCTGTTATTGTTGTCTTGTCATCTTTTATTGCATGGTGTACCCCCCCCATCCCCAGAAGGAAATATAGTTCTGCACTCACTACGGCTACCATGCTAATAATCTGCCAAGGTCGTCACAGGTAGTCTGAGTTAGCAATATAAACAAAGGGCGGGGCTTATCAATAGGTCAATAACATGCTAACACCTAGGAATTTAGTTAGAATGTGTTTTCACAGGGAAACTTCTCAGTTAGATACAGCATTTGTATTTACTGAAATGAACGTTATTCAATGCTGTATAAGTATTGTTCACTCTCAGTCCATGTTAGCTCTGAAGCTAACAGTTGTAAACTAATGGACCTTATTTAAAGCGCATCTATTGTATTCTATTGTACTTGAACTGTATTACAAGGAGTTTTATAATATTTAATACAAATCACAATAGTAAAGTCAGTGAAAAAATGATTGATTTGTGTAACCCACATAGGTGCATTAAAGATATTCGACAATTATCTTGGGGATTATATAAAAGTGCACTTGAATGGTGATTCTTAGCATGTTTAGACGAGCGTAATCGTATTATGTAAATATATATATGTATTATTATATATATTTTCCTTTGAGCAGCATGATATAAAATGCATCTTGCAAAAATTATTTGCAACATTTTGAATTTTAAGTGAAAAATTCTTCATAATAACAGCAACCCTCACGTCACTCAAAACTTCCTATGATATTCAAATATTTATCTCTGAAAAAAACTGTATAGCACATTTGTGACAGCTGTTATTTATTACAATTTTTTTAATTAATTATTTTTTAGTCAATCAAGGGCACATCATGTAAAGTTTTTCTACTAGAAGTCATATTTTCAAAACAAAATAGAACCCATGTTTATGTAACCAGTGAAGGCTTGTTATGTAACGATGCTACGTCATTACATTTCACGCATCCATGATGCAGATAAGAAAGCATCATGGCATTAACTATGATTTTTATGGATTTAAAAATGAAAATTTGGAGATTTTCTAAATAATTTTGATCTTCCAGTTTTACGTTGACCTAAAAAATTTATTTATCTGCTTTGTTTAAATTGTATCATATTGTTACAATGCTGTGGTGCGTACTATTGTTATGCCAAATGCTTCCAATTTTTTTTGTAAATTTCATAGTAGCTCCGCAACTATCTATAAACCTTATTCAGCCCATTGCTCTTTTTAACCAGGGAGGGACAGCAGATCTCCAGCGTTCATTGCAGCCTTTTGTTGTGAACCCAAATGTCAGTCATTTAGTCGATGAAAGGATGGGAGCGTAAATTTCCACAAATCACCAAACTTAGAAAAACGTTGATTGTTAAAATAGACAGGACTTGGACCTACATTTAATGTAAGACTGTTTAATAAACTGGTATTGTGCGTTAACCCGTTAGCAAACCGCTAACGTTAGCATGTTTATCTTGTCTAAGACGAAATTATATTGTCTCGATTTGGTGTAGATTCCACAAGAGTGTGTTCGAAGCATTGGATTTTTCTTTAAAACATCGAAAGAAAAAAGAAGAAAATATTTAAGAAGTTAAAACAAATTTGCAATATTACATGTACATAGCTAGCTAGATTCAAAGTGCTTTTCAGACATTCACGATTAGATACATTTCAATACATTCATATTGAATTGAATAGTATAGTTTGTTATGTAATTGTTAGAGATTGTTAATTTTTAGACTCTCATCTATGTTCAGAGCATTTTATTTACTTCTCTGCTAGAAAAGGACTTGATCATAATGATCAGGAGGTGGATAACTTAATTAAGATAAACATGCTAACGTTAGCGGTTTGCTAACGGCTTAACCCACAATAACAGTTTATTAAACAGTCTTATCTGAAATGTAGGTTCAACGTCACATCTAATTTTAACAATCCACATTTTTCTAAATTCTGTTACTCCTGGAAACGTATGTTCTCGTCTTTTCTTCGGCTAAATGGCCGACATTCCGGTACACAACAATATTCAATAGTGAACGCTAGAGATCCATCACAGCCTCGTCTTCGATTCAATATGGCGTCTGGCTGAACATGGTCCATAGCATCTTTTGACATAATACAAGTGAAGAATTTGGACACATTTTCACATTTGATAGTTTTCTTGTATTTTCTATGCAACACAACTATGAATCAACTCATATACAGTAAAGTTAAAAGTTATAAACAACCCTAAACGTGCTTCATATTTGCATACTTCTGGCATTATCTTGATGAGCGTCAACCAGAAATGGTTTTATGACAAACATGGAGTTCCCAAAGAAAAGAAATCCCAAAAGTTTGCAGTGCAACAAAGCAAAGGTGTCATGCCTTTAGTAAGAAGTGTGCAAAGTGTTCACTGGTAGTGTAACAACATTGTTTTCATTGGTTTATGACACTTACCCAGATTCGTATCACTACTAGTTGCATTTGAACACATTGTGCCGTGCACATCGACACAAAATTAACTTTTCAGAAATATTAACCTCTCGGTAATAATACAATTAGGCCCTTTGAAATCTCTGAGACCTGAGTTCATACATTTTTTCAAAAATATGAATGGCACAAAAACTTTCAAATCCATTTATTGTCGCTCATAATTTAACTCTTTTTTTTTAATTATCTTTCCTAAGGACCATGAGAAAAAATTTTCACACCCCAGCTCTTAATATTTTGTATTCCCTCTTTATCAATTCCCCCTTTATCAATGGCAGCCTGAAATCTCTTGAGGTAGTTGTTGATAAAGTTCTTTATCTTCTCTGTTTATGGTGTAGCATTTATGGTTTTAGCCAAATGTAGCGTTTATGGTTGTAGGCAAAAAGTTCAGCTTTGGTCTAATCGTTCCAAATAACTTTGTTCCAGAAGTTCAGAGGTTTGTCTCTGAGCCGTTTGCCGTATTGCAAGCGGATACTTTGTGGCATTTGTGTAGTACTGGCTTTCTTCTGGCAACTCGTTTTCTTTAAGTATCTCCTTATTGTACTCCTCAAACCAGTCATGCCACATTTTTTCTGAGATCCCCCTATTTCAGCTTGTTATTTGTGGGTTTTTCTTGGCATCCCTTAAAATTTTTCTGGCAGTTGTAGCAGAAATGTGTAGTCAGAGTTTGGACACTGCTGATTGGAATTCCCAGTTCCTTGTTCCTTTTATATCCCAGTTCAGCCACCTTTCCCATAGATCCTTTAATGGCTCATTTGCTTTCCCCATCACCCAGAATTCAGAAATGTCAGCGCATCACTGGATGAAAGAGTCAAAGGTCCATCAGGAGCCCAGAAAACTTTTATGCTCAGACATTGATTACAAGCCACTCAAACCCTTTTTATCAGGCCAAAACCACTAGGGTGCATAAACTTTTCATCCTGGTCACAGTTGTTTTACAATAAGATGCTTCACCCAACCATTATGAATGGAAAAAATGTGTTTGAGTTATCATATTTTCTGAAAAATGACCAAGAAATCAGAAAAAGCGGTGACTGGATATTGAAAATGTACAGGCCATATGCAATGTCTCCTCTCTGAAATTATGCAAATGATTTCCAGCTTTTCTAAGACCCCGCCGATGTGTTTTCACACTATGGGTTTCACAAAGAACACCACAAGACGAATGTGAAATAATTTTTTAACAAGAAGTTAATTACTGCAGGAAGAATCATATCACATGTGCCTCTTCAAAACCCATCGTTCCTCAAATTTTTCTGTCATCACATTCCCACTTCAAATAACTTAATCAATGCACACTTTTTAATTATATTTTAAGATTTTCATGTGTGAACGCTTAGTGACTAATTTCTCTCTTTTTTATGTTTATGTCAGCATAGTGCACGGTGCTATTTACACAGGGGGGAGCAAACAATCATACGCAAATCCTTAATTTGATACGTTTTGTGTGTTTTAAGAAGGTTTTTCACAAATGTAAATGATCTTAATTTATGCATTTGTCACCTTTGAGGTACAAAGACGAAAGCTGACCTCAGAAATGCAATCACATATAGTAGTATACAAACGTTATACGGGTGGAGCTCATGTTTAATATTATCAGTATTAGTTTGGTTTTAACTAATACTTTTAACTAAGTTTCAATAAAGGTGTAACAATACATCATGGCAAAAAATACCGCCGTACAAAGTTGTCATGATACATTCCGTGGAGCTACTGGGAGATATCGTATTTGCTTCTTGCAGTGATTGTGATTCTAGTCACTTGTGAAAGTTCTCGTCTTCTTCTTTTATGTATTATTAATTACTAGTAGACAATTATCCTTTACTCATATTTTAAGCAAGAAAGATTATCAAATTAGCTCTAAAAAAAGACTTAAACCCCCTAGAGGGTGGAAACCAGATGCGGTCTCAAAATGTTTTAAATACATTTTTAAAAAATCCAATTATGGTTTGTTATATAAATAGTTGGTTACAAATAGTGTTGTAAAATATTTTGATGCATATTGTAGATGCATATCAAGTATCAATATACTATATTTCAAAAGATTCAGATGAAAAATATCGGCTATAGGGTCACTTCAAAACATTGCCTTTTTCGCAAGCACACTTACATGGCGTGTAATGTAATTACGTTGCATCTATTGCAACATACACAGTGTCATATTTTTGTTCTTGGTCATAATAATGGTCACATTTTTAAAACAATGTATTACATCAAACATGTGAAAAAGATTAATATGACCTTAAGGAGTTATTATGCCTGAGTATAAATTATTCATTTATTTTCTAATCAGAATGGACTATGATGTTAAAAGTTTTTTCTGCAATCTCTTTATTGCAAATAAAGCATCCTCCAGGTTCAGAATTGACCATCATTGAGCTCTTAAGCTGCAGTGCGTATCCCAAAATCTCAGGATTTGTGTGATGCAACAGTCCCAAAATTGCTGGTTAGCATTATTTCTTGAATGGCCAAACTGGTTTTCGTGAAAACCTTGCATGTTGTGAAACTCACTTCCATCCAGTGTGGCTTGGTCAGCAGGGACATTCAGGCAAGCGTATTAATTGTTTAAAATGTTATAATACGTTAATTAATCAATATGTTAATAGTTTAAATATATTTGAAAGGTATGTTTAACTTGTGGTCATGCAAAACAAGAAAAATACAAGGGTTAGGTTTTTGCTCACCCCTATAGTTATGGTACACCCAGTGAACAACATGCACACAGAAAAATACAACTTTATTGATAATATCTGAAACTAATGAGGGCGAGGGTGAGTGAATCATGCAAGAGTTTCACTTTTTGGGTCAAGCACCCAAAAATCATTGGAATAAATTTGTGATTGGAGTAAATTTGTACCAAATTATCATTGGCTACTGTTTCTTTTTTACTAAATGGTAAGAAATAACTGAAATCATTTTAATTTATTTCATTTGTTGCATTTGTTAATGTGTACATGGTGTAAATGCTACTAATAATAAGCTCCTCCTGCTCTTTTGTATTTCTCTTGTTTAAAAGTGTTGATGGATGCCAGATTGTGCCACTCTATCTCATGTTGCTTTAGCTGGGTGTTGGTTCTAGATCTATGCAAAAAATTGTGTTTGACTGGAAGATGTAAGTTTCAAATCACTGGAAAGTGCCTTACATTACACCGTTAACAAAGCAGTAGAAGCACAACGAAGTGGATCAGAAATCTCCCCACACTCAAATCTGAGCTCAACAAATCGAAAGTTGGATTGAATACATTTTATCACACAGTCCTTTGTATTAAAATATTGTCATGACTATCAAAAAGATCTGGTGCAACTGGGTTAGTTCATTTGATGTTTTCTAAATTTTATCTGGATATCTTGCAATTCAGACATTAATTTATCTTGATTCATCTGTCTTGATCTCTTACCTTGACTCTACCTTCATATATCTTGGCTTCAGTTTCTTCTATATTGCTCTCTAGCACTTTTGACCATAGCCACTTTTTCATTTTTTGCCTTCATTTCTCTTGGGATGATTCTTCCTTAACCTCTTGCATGTTTGACGTACTTTGATTCTTCCTTGATCTTTTGTTGTTCAGACATTTGTTTCGTTTCATCCTGAGTTGATTTCTTACCTTGATCTCATACTTGATCTCGTTCCTATCCTGGTCTATATATCTTGACATGATGCAGCTTTAAAGCCTTGATCTCTACTGTTCTTTAGTTTGTCTTGATTCTGCCTTGATTATACCTTGTTTCTACCCTGGTCTATACATGTGTTGCCTTGATTTGATCTTGATGCCTACCCTAGTCTATTTATCTTGACATAATTTTGCCTTGATCTCATGCAGTTCAGACCTTTGGTTCTCTTTATTGTGCCTTAATAGCTTTCCTTGATTCTTCCTTGATCTCCTGCCTTGTTTCTACCCTAGTCCATATTTCTTAACATGATTCGGCTTTAGCTTCTTTTAACTCTGTACTGACCCTTTGTTTTGATTCTACCTTGATTTTTCCTGCAGTTATTAGCTGGGTTTCTTTTGCACTGATTCTGCATCGTAATCTTGCCTTGAATCTAAATTAATCTCAGACTCTTGGTTCTGCTTTGAAGTCTTGCTTAAATCTCTTAACATTTTTATAAGAAGCTTTTTGAAACAATGTGAAAACATTTATTTTGTGTAATTAAAGTATAATAGTCTCTCTGAATGTGGTGTTTCCCTACTGAGCTACAGCCAAACTCTGTATGTAGTTTGAATGTAGTCACCAATGACTGTGTGTCGGTTTTGATGTGTACTGAGCAATATCTGAGACAATCGGACAGTGAAACACACAAGTTCTGTATAAAAATTATGTCTTTTTAGACAGAACGCAAGGGTGCGTTTGTAACCAAACAGAACTCTTAATGGAGCAATGCTCTGTGTTTCTTTAATGTATACCCTAATGTTTTAAGCTTAACCAAACAAGTAAAGATGGATAACCAGTTGAATATATATGTATTTATAAAATGCCATTTTTGTTGAAGCTTATTCACATTAAAAGGCCATTTAAAGGGTTTGGTTCAAAGGTTGACATGTTTGAAAATAGTTGTTGAAATAAAGCAAATTGATGTCATTGAAGTCTGGATTCTCTTCAATTTTCCAACAACACGCAGCTAATCGAAACCATTATTATGTGACGTCTGGTGACTTGCGGTAAGGTGTTGTTGGGGATATTAAATAATCCGAAAGGTATGACTCTAAACTGCTAGAGGCCTGTTCTAATGGAGAACGCAGTCTTAGGTTGAGCCTCCGGAGTCAGATTGACCAGTCAATATCCCCTTCGACGGTTCAATGAGCTGAACCATGATGAGCCTTTGATTTGGTCCAATGCATAATCCATGCGTGGAAGGGGTCCTTACAAGTTACTGCATTAAGGGTATTCCACACCGATGCGCCACCTTTTCATAACCATAAACTGGGAGACAACTCAACGACTATGATTCTAATTAGTTTGTGGTTTGTGGAACTTACTGTTATCACAATTATCCGCAATTAGAGATATTCAAAAATATCAAAATATGTAACCAACTTGTATATGCAAACCAACTTTTCAAACTACTACTAGACCTTATAAACTTACCGTATTTTCGCTGTATAAGACGCACCTTTTCTTCCCCAAAACTGAGGGGAAAAAGTTGGTGCGTCGTATACGGCGAATGCAGAGCGCTGCGGAGCGGAGGGCGGTCACGGCTGTAGGAGAGACGTAAGAGAGGCCGCGGCTTCGGCCTAGCTCCTGTTATGGTAAAAATAAATCTTCTTAATTGATAATAAACACTGGAGACCGTTTGAGAGAGAACACAGCAAATGCGGCTATTTATTGTAAAGATATAGCAGTCTCAACGTATTTCCTACACACGTGTTATCCGCATTGGAAGAAGAACCTCGAGCCTCTCAAGCGCCGGAAGAAGGGCGGGACTGAAGTATGACGTGTGCTCTTAAAAGTTTCTCAAATTACATTTCTCTAAATGACCACTAGATGGTAGTATTATATAGGAAAATTCCCATCACACTCCGGAGCCGTCGGTGCGCGCTGACGTCATCGCCCATCTCTGCTCGTCGATCCTGCAGATCGTAAGGAGCAGGTATGAAACATTACAACCTTTTTTTGATACTTTTACTGTTTACTGACTGTTCATGTTACATGTTTGGCATATAATTGTTCTTAAAACTGCTGTTAACTTTTACACAGTTGATATTAAATATTTTACTACAGTATTTGGTTCAGAATCTTTTTTTTTTCTAGATCTTCCTCATTTAAAATTGGGTGCGTCTTATATGACGAAAAATACGGTAAACTATATAGTCTCGAAAAGTTATAGATTGTTTTTATAGTGAAAACTTTTTATTGTATTTTGCCAATGTAAATTATTAAAGTATTTCAGCAACACTTCACAAAATTGACACCAATCCTGGTGGATCATCAGGAGAATCACAAAACATCAACATTGTCTTTGTGAAGCTCTTGATTCCATTTTTCAAAGGCCCGGCACACAACACTTTCTTCTGTGTCATTGAAGATTCCTGCAGAGAATGAAAAAAAAAACAAACCACTCAATCTTACATCAACTACTGTAGTATTCCCTCACACTATATCCACCATACATTTTAAGCTGGTTTTGAAGAGTTTTAATCTGGTTCCTCCACAAGAAATCTGAGATGTTAATAGGCTAGCAAAGGCATAACAGCAGAATCCTAGCAGAATCTCTAAATGTATAAATGAATGAGTGTTTGGATGTGTAGAACAAATTATACAACTCAGCAAAGTAAACAACTGGAATATGTTTTTTTTTGTAAAAAAAAAAAAAACTTTTTAAAAAATTTCATAATTCTTGAAGAGCAAATGGGGTTTGTAATTATCTTAATACAGTTCTCACATAGTTTAGTCCTGATTTATGTACTAGAATGCACTGGCAGTGAGGTCCGTAGCCAGGCAGAAAGAGCTATCTGGCCTCATAACACACAAAACAGGATCAATAATATCAGATACCAACCCTAGAAAACAACCCTAAACCATAGTCCCCCTTTACCAACCTCAGCAGTAGGAAAACTCTGACCGATAGAGGAGTGGGATTGCTCACTTTGACCTTACTCTTGTAAATATAAAATTCTTTTATTAACTGAAAAATCTGAATTCAGTTGCTTAGATGATTGTCTCTAAAACTTTTAAAACTGTGAATAAATAAAAGTTTCAGAAGATTTATTTTCATCAATTAACCAAATGCAGTAAAGGAACAAAAGAGAAATCTAAATCTGATCAATATTTGGTGTGACAACTCCTTGCCCTCCAAACAGCAGAAATTGTTCTAGCTACACTTACACAAAATTTTTGAAGGAACTCTGCTGGTAGGTTGTTCTAAACATCTTAAAGAACTAACCACACATCTTCTGTGGATGTAGCTTTCTCACGCCCTTCAGTATTTTCATGCATTCCTGATCTCTGTTGAGATCAGGGCTCTTTGGTGGCCACACTATCCCTTCCAGTACCCCGAGTTGTTGGGGACAAAACAACTTCCCCCAGAGAACAAGATAATGAGAAGAGTACCTATAGGAATTGATGCTGGAAAAAGGTGGCAACACCATAATTTGTTTAGTTTAGCAAATGTCAATCAAATAATCATCATTTATATTTCTGAAAGCATTCTTTGGGTATGATAACACAGCTATCAAATGGGTTAGAGGTGATTTGCTCTTTATGGCATTTATTTCAAAAGTGACGTCAGTCTTATAAATCTTTAGTCTTATACTCGACACACACCTCCTTGGCCCAGTGCAATGGGAAGTGGCATCCGCTGAAGACCAGCCGAGTGTTGGATTCGTTCTCTCAGACTCTTCTGCACCAGGTCCAGAGAGCAGTGTGAATGCCAAACTGGAAGATCCAGACTGCGCATGCACTCAATTATCCGACACTTGTCCTCCTCAGACAGGAAACCTCGCTCATGGGACACATACACCATAAAGGCCATATCGATGTTCACTGCCTCACCATGGAGAAGAGCAGGAAGGACATTCTGTTTCACAGTGACGTGAAAATTGTTAGAAAGTAAAAACTGAAGGTCTGTATGCAACAAGATATGTTTTGCTAGCACAGTGTATCAGCATTTTCAGGGATCTTCAAAACTAAGAGTTGCTCACTAATATCGTGGAGAGTAAGGTGGCACTGAGCAACTGTTTGCATTCAGTAGCATTCCCATGGCAACATAGGTGCCTCTGTGATGGGGTAAGGTACACACCAAACTTCTGTTGTGTTCTGGATTTGCCAAACAGCTTTAATAAAGAATGGATAATTTCCCAGTTTATTTTGACCTCTTCCTACCAATCACAACCAGTAAGTATGAAGGTACCAATAACACAAGGGGGATATTTTGTAAGCAAAATGAATCCAAATTTTGTCGCAAAATGAATCCTTTGGGAATTTTGTGTTAAAAGACTCCAGAATCCAAATATTGAACCTTTCAAAGGGTTCTTTAAACATTAGTAAAAAAACAAGAATGAACGGAACTTGGTGAGCATGGCAGGTGTACCAGGCGAGATGTCCAGGTGGGGCTCTGGAGTCAAGAGACCTGAGCCCAGAGACCCCCACCAGATACCCCTGTGTGGAGAAGGGGCGCTTTAAGAAAATTGTTGACTGGATGAAGCTCATCGGAGCTATATATAGCATTATAGATTATTAGAGATAAAGTGCCCGCAGAAGGAAGGTTAATTTCGGCTCTGCTCTCAAGTTTTGTTATCAAAATTGCAACTAAGCCCATAGATTGATCCTATCCCAGTCCTATACCATTTCAAGCTGTGGACTGATAATGTGGCCGAAGTCCACCAGGCGGTCCAGCTGGTCTTCCCACAGGTTCGGGGCCAACTCCTCCAGCATAGACTCTATGGCCAGTCTGCTGGACACTCTTGCAGCTTCCAAGCCTTGGAAATTAGATTCCAGCAAACCTCTGCCTTCCTTCTCCAACAGTTCGAAAAGTCCTCTGTGCTTCATCAGAGCCATCTGTAGATTGACCAGATCACACATGCAGATGAAACTATTTTTTGGCCACCAAAAGTTTTACTGCCCATGAAACTGCCCACTTAGGAAGCACCACTGATTGACAATCAATTTCACATGCTGCTGTACAAATGTAATGGACAGAAGCTTGAAATAATAGGCAAAAAGACACCTCCAATAAAGGAGTAGTTCTGCAGGTAGTGACCATCAGGTAGTGACCATCAGACACATCACTTCTTATGCTTTCCAGCCAATGTTTTTGTCCCTTTTGAATGCTGGGGGGGCATTTGCTTGGAGGACTGCCTACCCTGGTTGCCATTAGGTGCTGAGATGAGATGTTCAGACCCCTTGGCCCTGGGTTTCTCCTGATAGACTAGCCACCTAAATATACGAACCATCAAGCTCAATCCACAAATGCTTACAAAGACGTTCCAGTTGGCGAATACTTTAGTCCAGGTTTGGAAGGGGATCCCTTAGAAGACCATCAGCCATGCCACGTTGTAGGGAGGTCACAAAGACACGTGGAGGCCACACAGACTACTGAGCTTCATTTTGACTTGACCATCAATCTTGAATCAGCCTTTAATGTTGTCCTACTTAACTTTCTTAACTTTTGAAGTTTATTCCGACAGTATTCTCTGGTATCCTTCTGCAGAGCCAAGTACAAGGGTTTTAGGCAAATGTTTCCCATATGTTGATTGAATGTGGACATACACTGGACTGGCGATCTACATAGCTTACCTCTGTTGATACCCCCACCCCTCCTCCTCCAAAAAAATGTAAATCTAAAGGACGTGAACAAACTTGAAGGTAAAGTTCTCATCTACAAAAATAGATTTGGGCTAATTAACTAGTTAACTAAACAGTTTTTCTAAGATTGCATTAGACCATGCTGTACCTTCAGCATCTCTGCCAGCCCATTCGAAATATGGCGACGAGGTAGAGAGCGCAGGAACATCTTGTCTAGAAATGATGCGATTGGGGGAATGTAGGTCCCAAGTTTATTCTTACAGTTGCTGAAATTGACTCCCGTCTTTGCTCCAACACTGGCATCGATATACGCCAAAAGTGTAGTAGGAACACGAATGTATGGTGTTCTTCTCCGATACAGTGATGCAGCCAGACCCACAACATCCAGACACACACCACCCCCTATGGCGATAATAGGCTCCGTCCGGCGATCAATACCAAACTTGTGGACTTCCTCCAAAATTTTGATAACTAGCCTCATGGACTTGTTTTCTTCAGTTGTGGGTAAAGGAAGGATCTTGTAGGTGACTCCTCTTGATTCAAAATAAGCCTTGACCTGGCAGCCATAAAGATCATCTACAGTTTCGTCGATCACAACAAAACGCTTCTGTATTTTACCATTTCCCTTCAGGGCCTGGAGCTCCACTGGGTCAGCAATGTGCCCAAAGAGTAAGGTATCGTTGTTTGCCTCCAGAAGCCTCTCGCACTGAATAACTCGGTAGGAGAAGATAATTGGACTGACCACTGTCCAAATGATTCCATCTTCTGTAGAAGACTCGTAACTGTAGAGGTCAAATTAAACATGGTTTGTTCAAAATATCTGTAAAAGATGCCCCTGAAAGAATTGTCTTGTAATGTTAATCCCAAGTCAAGCATGAGATCCTAAAAGTCAAGTCCAAAAGAAAAGTCCAAGTTGATTTTGACAAAACAAATTATTGTAAAAATAATAATCCAATTTATATTAGATTAATTCTTGACCTTTTAATAGAGTTATCAAAAAACATGGTCAAAATTATGTAGACTGCTGTTAAAAATCTGCTCAGAGAAAATAAAAATGGTTTGGTTGGGCCATTGACTATAGAACATTTAAAATGCCATGTACTGTTCTGCCCCGTGGTATAGTGGACAGTGCGCAGGACACGTATCGAATCCTGAGCCTCGATTCTCTCTCTGCCTTGCTTCCTGTCTTTCTCTACTGTCTTCTCTGTTAATTGGGGGAAAAAAACAAAGGCTACGGCCACAAAAATAATCGTTAAAAAATGCCATGTACTGTAGTTAAAGCAATTAAAAAGGTCATACTACTTTCAGAAACACAGTCTCATAAGAGGTGAACATTATCGGGTTACATGGAAGAAATGCATGCTACTATGAGCTCTGGGAAGCCACTAAAGTCCTAATTTTATGACGATATACATAATTCTATTCCAGTTATTAATAGTTCACAGAGCAAAAGCTTGTAAACAAAATGTTTAGTTTTTTTTAAATACAGGATTTAGGATTTTAGCCTTTAATTATAAAAATGGAGCATGAACAATAAATGAGGGAGAACAAAAAAAGAAAAGAAAATCTAGTGCTGCACAAAAACTAAAAATCCACCAATGCCAATGTTGTGACTGTTTGATATGTACAAGCCCCAATCAGTTTTTATATTAAAAATAACTCATTTTTATATTGTTTTCTGTAAACATCATGTAAGATCTTGCAATTAAAATCCTGGATAAAAAAAAAAAAACAAACAAAAAAAAACAGTTAATATAAAAGGGCAAAAATGTGAGAAAAAAATATTGATCTGATTTTTACAGCATTTTATTTTAGTGTCTGTTAACAGCCAAGAACAACATGAAAGAGTGGTGAATTAAAACAATTACCAATGATTAAAAACTGTGCTACTGCTAATTCTCAAAATGCAAATACCTAGTAAGAGTACTTAAAGCGCACACGTAACCTTTATTTAAAGTGCTCATTCCCACCAATATGCACATATCATACAGTCACTGTAAACTCCCACACATGCTACTGTAAGGTCATTTCTTAAAATAGAAATGCACTTCAGTATGAACCAAACAGCTCACCATATACGTTAACAGTGTGTCTTTTAATTCGTCCTTTTTTGCTGTTTTATACTTTAAAAATCCTAAACAGAACCCACTGAGCTTGGAGTTAATTTCAGGTGCTAATAGCAGATACTCACATCTTGGCTTTAGACAGAAGTCCATCGTTGTGTCCACAGTCTGCTCTCTGTCTGCTCCATGTACTGTCTGAATACACCAATCTATATTCGGTCACGCGATCACAGAGTTCTGAAGTATGGGACATACTCATGTTCTGAGAAAGTTGGCCACTTGCCGAATTGTGGAAAGTGTTCAGGTGTAACTGAAGCCCCCGTCGAGGTGACGGATGGAAATGGTGGACAGCTTTAAATAGCTCAAGCATTTTTTTTTCAGAGCATCTGGATGAAGTTGGAAAAAAAAAAAATGCACTCACTGGATTCAACACCTCAGGCTTAGCTGTGTGAGATGTTAATACGCCTTTTATTAATAGTACACTTTTTTCTTAAAGTGATACTTGATCTAAAGTTGAAAACAAATCTATCATTTTCTCTCCGCCAGTTCAGAAAAAAAATAAATCAAATCTACCCATTTTAAAAGCAGGTAAAAAATAATCTTGGATTTTTACTAGAAATCACTGGTGTAACTTAATAATTGTAAACTAGAAAAAAAATGCTCAAAAAGGCCCCAGACCTTGCTTCCAGAATCATAATAACAATATTTCAGTTACACTTTTAAGCATTTCAGACAAACCGTTGTCATGGGCAGCGTAACCATGGGGGTAGTGGGTTTTAAATATAAGATTAAAAACATGGCATTAGTTTTAATATTTTGAACAATATGAACAGTTATGATGCAAGGAAATTCAAATTAAAATGTGAGAGTATGTCCTATTGTCTTTCAGTTTCATTTTAAAGACCCCAAATCATTGCTATCTAGTGGTAAAAAGAAGGGATGAAAGTGCGAGATATGGCTTGTGTTTTTTAAAGGTGTGCCACAAAAAGTCCTTGGAATGGTATATTTAATGTTTATGAAAGGTTTGCCAGGTTTGTGTGTGAGTACATTTTTTTTCACATTGTTTTGACATTGTCTTTGCTTTTTTTGGGCGGGGGGAGTTTTACTCCCCAGGAGATAACAAAACTGTCCAACTCAGCGAAGCATCTACTCCCCCATGTGATGGCTTTTGAACAGTACAGGACATGTTTTAAAAAAATTAAAAAATACATCAAATAAATAAATAAAATAAAAATAAACATTAAAATAGCTCATTTTCTATTTCAGAGATTTTTTTTAATTACAGGGGTGTTGTGGAATTATTGTGTGTTGAAACAAAATTTGTAAAAAAGAATCAAAAGATGTACTAAAAAAATTATATCAAGCATAGCCACAAAAAATGTTTTAAAGGCAATTTATATATAAAAAAACAAACACTTCAAAAAGCCCCAGACTTCTAAGGGTTAAGAATAAATGTCACATTGTGATGTTCAGCGGATTATGAATCCAGCAGATGGAAATAATTAAGAAAATCATACGATGAAATTAACAAGAAAAGCAACTTTATTTTTTTCACATCTCATACATATTAAAAGAAACGGCAATAGCATATTAATCTTGAAAAACAAGCAGTGCATCTTGAAACAAAATAAAAAAAAAAGCAATATCAACAAAATGTGCAACTTTATATAAAGTTTGGTAAAGAGTCTAATAATGGTTAGAAACCATTTCTTAGTCCATCGTAATACAACTCATTATCACATATTTGAGACCAATAAACAGAAACCTTATTTAACATTTGTTTATCTGTGAATATTAAAATGATCTGATATTTCAGTGGTCAGACTGTTGGAGTGAATTATTGCCAGTTTCTGGACCCATCCGTCATCTTTACCGAACATCACAGAAAATGACAGCCATGTTTATGACTAGTTGCATTGTAAAGTGCATTTAAGCATTTGGGGTCCCTTAAATCATTTACGCTCCCTTTTGATCAATCCCTGCACAGGTTCTCAGCATGTATTCAGACCACACAGCCAGAGAAAATCTTCCAAAATCATCTTCACAGCATATTTGTGCTAAATAACCAATCAAAATAGACTTGTTTTGAATCCATGATGAATTCAGATGAATAAAGTTATCATTTAATCAAGCCATTGACCCCCAAAGAATTTCCTCTGGCTCTACAAGGTCAACATTTTGGAATTGAGAGCAAATGAAGACAATTTGAGTGAATTGCCTTCAAATCAGGTGTCAAAAGTGGAAGTTCCTCCAATAACCCACACGCCTCCCTCTGTCCAGTGAGGGCAGAATGGAGCTTCTCCGACGGAGTTGTTACCTGTGCTGCTGGAATCGTGGTTTGGACCAGCCCAAACCTGACGGCTGATGGATGGTGGAGTTTGCGCCACAGTCAATGTAACGATATGCTTCTAGTGTGTTCTGTGCCGATCGCACCATGTATGAGGTTTTCACTGAGGTCCTGAGGAAACAAGAACAGGCATCACAGATGTTTCTGAAATAATCGACAAACACTAAAGTTAATTCTATAAACATTTGTGGTATAACTGCAGTGACCGAAATTTGAGCCCCTTCTGATTTTGACCATTTGTCAACTGATGAGTGTTTTTGAAGAGTTTGGTTTAGTCAAGTCTTGCCACATTACATTCATTCGGTCCAATGCACGGTGCACTTTCCGATCACATGACAACCATATCGGTGAAGATCCGTTAAAACAATGTAGCCTTGATTGATGGCAAGTGCTCAGAGTTAAACTCTCAGGATTGACGCGTAACCCTCTCTAATTGATAGATCACTAGTAAAAATATAGTTTGAAAACTCTGCCTGGTAAAAAATTTACCTTTATTTACAATTACGGCTACAACTAGTAGGGATGCAACTGTACACAAAGCCCACGGCTCGGTACGTACAGCAGGTTTTGGTTCTGATGGCTTAGCAAATTATAATTAAAAAAAATAAAATAAAAAATTGTACGGATCGCATGAAAAGATAAATAATAGTCGTTCATAGAATTCACTTTATTTTTCATCTACAAAATGAAAACAATAAAATAAACAATCGTAGCGAGATGGGCATGAGCTTCTTCAGTGAATTAGCGCAGCAGTAAAGGGATTTAAGTCAGGCAAAAGTTACAGGCACCTAGAGGTCCTGAAACCGAGAACAGCTGTCAGAGAAGTTGAGCTCTTGTGTTTCATATAATAACATCAGATAAAAGATCGCTGGCACACAGAGACATTTTTGTTTGCCGTTCTTTTTCCATCTTTGTCGTATTCTTCTGCAAAGCCAGCAAAAAAAAAGCTAATGCCGTCTTCTCAACGCTGACAGTTGCTCTCTCGTTGTGAGAAGTCCCACCCTCCTCTAACTTTAGTGCTCACTGATTGGATATTTACACAAAGGAGCTGTTCACTGATTGGATATTGCTCGCAGACGTGCGTTTCTTTTCCGACATGCTTTTTCCATACGTGAAACTAATAATAAAACCAGGAGTTATCAGAAATATCATCAGAAATATCTTTATATTAGGTTTTATTTGCGTATCATTTGTTTTTGCCAAACTATTCTGATCAATATCATATTGTGAGCCTTTATTAACATAAACACAAGATCAATCAACACCAAAGCAGGTTTTCATTGCACTAGAATGAAACTTACTGCATGAACACCACGATGTTGTGCACCTTAATGCTCGCCATGGTGCAAAAGGCACTGCAAACACATGGAAGAGGTCAGAAACATTTGGGCTTCATGAGATCAAGCTTCTCATCGTGAGAGGACTGGTTGATACTCACTAAACATATGAGAGGCTACCTCCAATCTCCATGCTGACAGAAAAGTTTACCTGTTTAAAAAAAGATTAAGATTAAATGTTTAGATGAGATTGATCAAAATCAAATAAGATCTCTTGAACTGTTTAGTTTTACTACTTGTCCTTGCTATGGTAGTTAATAACCATAGTTAAAAAACCCTAAACTAGAGCTTTAAATGTTCACAAAAAAATCATTCGTTTGAAAACCCACAAAAAATTAATAAAATTATATTTTCTATGAAAGCTACACGATCAGTTCATAAGGAGCTACATTTAATTCAGAACCATTCATATTAACATGTGTAATACTCGTTCTGATTTTATTTTCTCTAACACAGAAACATAGGCTGCAAACAAGGATAAAAGGATAGTTTTTAAATTAGAAGCATTGTTTTCTCTGATACTGTATACATTTTGGGGGTGAGGGGGGGAACGATGCGAGGCAAAATCAATAAAATATTGCAGATTTCTAGTTTAGAATGCTGCTTTCAGTCTTTTCATGTGAAAGGTTTATTCTGAGGTGTGAATACGGTCACAAGCTATGTTTTCATTAAAGCTGTGTATAAAATGTATGCGCAAAACTAGAATATTGCATGAAATATTTGCGAATAAAGCACCTTTTCCATCCAACGAGTCCAAGATCGTCACTTCCTGATAAATTGGTGCCAAATATCAAAAGAAAAATTGCTAAGGGATGTTAGAATGACAAAAACAACATTTCAGATGTTGTACAATGAAATCAGTCCGTTGTTCAGTCCATTACCGCCGCGCCCCATCGCACCCTAGTTCCAGCAGAAAAAAAAAGTATGCTGGAGATTATTTGGTGAATGCGTTTTCATCGTGATTTAATTAGTTTTTTTTTTTTTGCACATCTTGGCAGTCCATCCAGGTTTTTTTTATGTGATATTCCAAATGTGCAAACTGGATAGAGATCTGATTGGGGCCATTCTGTCGCATACAGTGCTTCTGTATAGGGCTAGGTGATGGCCTAAAATCAAAATCTTGATTATTTGAGCGTTTATAATTATATAATTATTTCTGATTTATTTTTTTATGTACAGTACAGATGTATTATTTATGTACATATTACAAGTGAGAGATTTTTCAATGACAGGTACATTACTTGATTTTAAATACTTATGGGTAAGGGAGTGGGGTCACATGACTACGCACGGTAGTGCTTTTAAAATTTGATCGTTTGTAAGTTACTTTACGATTAATCGCCCAGCCCTATTTCTGCATTTAATGGACTGCATATGTTCCTCATATTAAAAAAAAGTTCATGTAAGATTTGCAGGGGTGCCCAAACTTTTGGATAACACTGTAAAAAAATGTGCATTGGGGAAATTGGTATTAATGCAACACTGGTAAGAACTGAAACATGTCTGTTTGCTAGCGCCTCATGACAGTTCCCAGGCATTTCATAAGGCTCCAGCTGGCAGGAAAACTTTCTTAAATTTCTTAGATCAGATCACTTTCTCTTGGGCGAATATTCCAAATTCTTAGCCAATTGAAGAAGTGACACTACTGAATCCCATTTTGAAGACTTAAAACAGCCCATAATAGTCATCTTCTTTATGAGATCTCTGTTAGTACACCTCAATGATTAGGACCTGAAATTAAAAGCAAACCTGTCTCTGGCTGAGCGGCTGGATGTGGATGACATTGTCCAGCTGCCGAGAACCAACGACTGTCTTCATGTAGAGGATCTGGCAACTCACACTGTCCACCCACACCTTGAAAAAGTTTGAATTTGTGAAGTTCAGCGAGCTCTGTTAAAATACAAAAATGAAAAAAAAAGAGAATAAAACACCTTAAAGCACAAAATGTAGAACAATCAAACAATTCCCTCATACATTGAACATCTACTTTTTTAAAGTTTGCATGTTGAAAAAGGATCAAAGTGGTCAATCACAGCCCATCTCCCGTGCTATAGTAGATCACGGGCTGGACACTAGGGGTGTAACGGTACGCTAAAATCGTATTCGGTTCGGTACAGTGTCTTGGAGAGTTCGGTTCGGTTCATTCGGTTCGGTACAAAACAATAAGAACTTACATAATCTTTATTTTGAAAAGCTGCCAATACACAATAGAATTCTTGCATAAAATAAATAAAAGTGACACATTTGGGTGATATTTTAAATAAATTGCACTCTTTATAAAGAAAAACACATTTTTTTAAATAAAAAATGAAATACTGCAACTAGTTAGGATAGATGAACCTATCCACATTTTCTGAAGAGAGCACAGATCTGGTTGCAGTGACAATATCTCCAGCAGTAGAAAATGTTAGATGTGTTGCCTGCCACATACCCGATCTCCGTGGAACAATGTCGGCATACAACTTTAAATTTATCCACTCGTCTATCCCCGTTATGTATTTTAACAGAGAAGCCAACGTGTTCCCAAACAGGAGACCGTAGTGAGGTGGGAGGGTCTTCAAGCTCTGGCTTCTCTTTCGCTGTTGCCATTTCTCACAGCTACCCGTGCAGCTCTACTGTGCGTCACTCAATAGCGTCCGTGCGGAAACTCGCCTAGGAACAATGTTCCGCTGAGCTTAATATCGCGCTAGTAATAAACATCTATTATTTAAGAAAAAAAATATACCGAAACGCTACGCAAGTGTACTGAACCGAACAGGCCGCACCGAAACGGTTCAATACATTCCCGTGAACCGTTACACCCCTACTGGACACCTACATAATTGGGGCTGGTTAAGAAATAGTCACTTTATTTGCGAGGCGGGTCGTCTTTAAACACAAAATCAAATTAAAAAAAAATCCATTTCGTCCCAAGCCTACATCACAATCCTGAAGCTTCAGTAAAACATAAGCCACAAGGAAGAACATTTATTTTCCAAGACCCTGCAGTGTCCCTAGGTCTCATTTTAATCACAACAGCCAATAAAACCATCAAGTACCGTCATGTTGATGAGCACTTTGCTGTTGTTACGGTCAAAGTGCACAGTCACAGAACGAATGCCATCATCAAGAACCAGCACCGGACGAGGAAACAGGAAGTAGGCCACCAGCACAGAGACCAAAAGGCACAGGATGACTGAGAGTACCACATACAGCTTCCTATTGAGAGAAAAAAATGTAAATTGAGGTGTATATGTGGAGTCATTAAGGCTCAATGCACTCAATACCACTGAGACTGGACAGGAAATAGTTGGTAAGAGAAGCTAGGAACACAGTAAACCCCCACAAACCCAGTTCCTCACTGTCCAGACGTAACCGCAGTTTTCATGTAACCCTGGCCAAAGAGAATCGTATTTGAAACGCTCCGTACTCCGGATTCGTGTGTACAGGATAACCAGTGTTTTGTGTATCCGGGGCGTGGTTTTGACTGCCGGCTGTTGGATTGGTCGAGCCATTACAGCATTTCATGGGTGTTTTAGTGTCTGTGGGGTACACATTGCCCAGGAAAAGCAAATGTATTGTGCTGGAGACAGGCCACAACATATAACTACTATTTTGCAAAACAAAATCTGCAAATATGTTCCCACAAATTGACTTGTGGACTGTGCGAGTACTGCACTAGGGAACTGGTGCCACCTGTTGCTGGGAGCACCCTGTCTCAACTTATAAGCAAATCTCGCTACACTTACAAATCATTTTACAGATCGTACATGGAAAAAAAAATGTAGCAGCAACACCCAAGTGATTGCAGATCATGTGTTGAGCCTGAACACCCAAGCAGGTGCCTGATAAACATTTGCAGATTGAGACACACATTCATCGTTCACATCTTAATAGCAGAGTAAACAGAAACATAGTTCTTGCCTCTTCTCCCACTCTTGGTCTTTGTAAACAAAGCACTGGTGCCAAGCACAGAGTGTGACAACAATGACAAACTCTAGCTCTAAAACTCTACAAACTCCCATTTTTTATGTCCAACTTGGTCGTTGATTTCAACAACACTCATTCACCTTCAAACTATTTGTTCCCCTCCCTCACAATAACAAAATTGACCATTTAAAAGACAAACGATCATCACAAGACATCATTATGCATCAGTAGGGTGTCAAGTAATGTGTCGTGACTTACGTTCTGCGTGGTTTCAACCTCTGATCGCTGTAAGGAATGAGAGCCACCAACTCGTTCAGCTGCCCTGAAAAGGTAGGAAAGCAAATTTTCAGATAAAAGTTTGGGTCGATGGATGATGCCATCGCCCCCTCCAACGACAAAGCAGTAGCCTGCTTGCATAAACACATTGTGTTAAACAAGTTATTTGTGTTTCTATTTGGGAATGCACTGTTTGTATAGTGCTGCTTATGTAGGATATTGCAGAAATGGGGTTTGCTGGAAGTCTGTGTGTAAACTGCAGTTTCGGGACTTGTAGTCATGGGTAATGTAGTGTGTAATGCCCACCTGTCGCAAGTCAAGTAGAACAACATAAGTTTTTTTGAGACACAGGGCTGGCAATGGACACAAAAGTCAAAAGAGCATTGAATAGTTCTGTATAAGTCTCATCACTTCGCAAGCTAGTGAATCAACTATAAGCGTATAAAAATAACAAGCTTCACGCAGTTCAGTGCCTGTGTATGCTAACACGCTCTTGTGCTGTTTGCATGAGATAAAGTTAATGAACAAACTTTGGATCCATCTCATGCAAATATTGTAGGGGTTTGAAATCGGAAATTTGTTTATTCTTTCTAAAGGTTTCATTGACATTATTAACCGATTTCAGGTGTATTGTGTAATGTTGAGTTGGTTAGCATAACTGCTAATATTGCTGCGTCACCACTTCTTAGGCAGCAATGTTCTCAGTAACGTTGGATCTTGTAACAAATTGCCAGTTGGTGATTGGGACGATGTCTTCAATGCGATGTTTCACATTGTCATTGTGCAAATGGCTTGACGTCGCCCAACAGATCTACAACCACAGACCCCACTCAATCAACGGCTTGTCACTAATTGCGACCAGAGACACTTAGAGAAACAAGTCCTCTTCCTTACCACGTTAACCCCTGCCAGGACAACGGAGGGAAATTTGTCAGAGATTGATTCAGCATGAATAGGACAATCATCGGAATGAGAGTGAACTAAATGAAGACTTTTTAAAATTCCAGTCAGAAATATGTATAGATTGTATGCATTTATAAAAACCACAATATTGTCTGCCTGAGAGAACATTTGCTGTAGGGAGGTGGCAAAAGTACAAAAATTAGCAGTGCATCTTCCGTGACCCTTTAGAGAGAACTAAGCAAACTTATTTCAAATAGCTGCATGACCGCTTGAGAGCCATGACTTCATGCTTTGGTACCTGAAGGTACACGTCCGGAGCCCTGGCAGGTAGCGCAGGTGATGCTATCGCGCCCTGTAAACTCCACATAGGGGAACTGGGCAATGTCCTCTTGTCGATCAAGTCCATCCAAAGATTCATCTGCTCCAATCATAGAACCTTTCTGTCCTGTGGAACGCCTCCCCAATGAAGAGAGAAACAAACGTCCCCTTCGGGAAAGAGACGCACCCATCAGGAGCCCTGCTGTGAAGATGCTGGACCAGCAGGCTGGGTTTGACACTGCCTCGACTGGTCTAATAGGAAAGAAAAGAGCTAGTAACATGGGTTTTATTTGATACAAAACTCATTGTTGTCAGTATTGTTTTATATCAATTTCCTATTGAAACTGAGGGTCAAGGCCTCTACAAATCGATTCGAATTAAGATTCACATGACCTGTCTTGGCTTCTCAGCGGGGTGCTGTAAGGGGGTCCATATATAGATCCAAAAACGGGTTTCTACCATAGATTAATTGTTTTCAGAGCTTGCTGAAACTTTATTTTATTGAATATAACTTGTATTGGACTCCAAGGAGGTTATTGTTTACCTTTAGCATTTGATTGAAGCTATAGTAAACTATGTATTGATAATCGTTAACAACTATAGAAATTAGGGGTGTAACGGTTCACGGGAATGTATTGAACCGTTTCTGTGCAGCCTGTTCGGTTCAGTACACTTGCGAACCGTTTCGCAAAATTTTTTTTATTAAATAATATAAATTTATTATTAATGCGATATTAAGCACCGCGGAACAATGTTCCTAGGCGAGTTTCTGCACGGACGCTATTGAGTGACGCACAGTAGAGCTGCACAAGTAATGGCAACAGCGAAAGAGAAGCCAGAGCTTGAAGACCCTCCGACCTCACTACGGTCTCCTGTTTGAGAATTCTTTGGCTTCTCTGTTAAAATACGTAACGGGGATAGACGAGTGGATAAATTTAAAGTAGTATAGCCGACATTGTTCCACGGAGATCGGGCAGGCAACACATCTAACATTTTCTACTGCTGGAGATATTGTCACTGCAACCAGATCTGTGCTCTCTTCAGAAAATGTGGATGGGTTAATCTTTTTAGCCAAAAACTTAAACTTGAATAGTTAGTTTTGTTGATCTATAAGCTGAAGCTGTTGCTAGTGTTAAAAGTTTTCAGGTCCTAACTAGTGGCAGTATTTAATTTTTTATTTTAAAAATGTGTATTTCTTTATAGAGTGCAATTTATTGTAAATATCACCCAAATGTGTCACTTTTATTTATTTTATGCAAGAATTCTGTTGTGTATTGGCTGCTTTTCAAAATAAAGATTTTCTAAGCTCTTGTTTTGTACCGAAAATTAACCGAACCGAGCTCTCCAAGACACTGTACCGAACCGAATACGATTTTAGCGTACCGTTACACCCCTAATAGAAATGCATTTGATATAATTAACCCTTCAAACCTTTGTTACATAATGTGATACTTTAGTTCTTAGTATGTAACATTATTGTAGAAAGTGATTAGAGAGTAACTAGTAATAGGATTGAACAGCTCCATTTATTCACAAATGGTGTGCTACATAGTGAACAGGTAAAACAATATAAGACACTACATGACCTGTAATGGCTCTAAGCCTTTCAGACCATGGCTTTTGTCATTGGACGAAGAAGCACAGAACTCTTCTTGCATTCTGACTATACTCTTCAGATCCAAGGTTAGTTTAAATGTAAATCAGACAGCATTTCTTTGAGAGACCACATAACCAAATAAGGTGTTTTTCAGCATTGAACTGACCGAATAAGGAGTGTCTTTTTAAGCCAAACACTGTTGTTGTTTACAGCAATGACATAGGTTAATTGTAATCCTTTTACGACCTTTTGCAACACAAAGCAGTTTCAAGGAGTGAGCTACGCCCTGGCTCGAGCACACTGCAACACTGTTAAAACGTATGCTCTTATGCGGAGTTATTTACACATACAGGTATCATTATTCATTACATCTTACAGTGCTCTCTGTACGGGATCAGGAAATTTTGATGCAATGTTCCCTGCCTACACAGGGAACCAGGAACAAGAACACAACGACAGAGAAGAAATCAAAATAATAAATGCCAAGATAATACCAACCGTGTTTCCTTATGTGTAAAAGGACTGAGGATGTAACACAAGCAAAGGTGCAGGAACAAAGTACTGATTTCAGAAAAAAACATTTCTGAATGTTGTTAAAATGGGGTAGAAGTAGCATATTTAAAATACATTAAAATGTTGGACAACTGCTGTTAAAACTTTCCGGGTGCTGTTTATATAGTGATCATGATAACCTTCTTGTAAGTGAAGAATATTCAAAAATGCATTTTAAAATTTGCATCCACAGAATCAGGTCAACAATTGCACATCCCAGGATCCACAAATGCATGACATGCGATTTGTATTTGACATTACACTTTAATAGAGCTGCCAATATAATAATGAAAAGATATTTTAGTTTGTTTTAACAGTAAACGTTACACAATGCAGTGTCCTGAAACCAATTGAATGAAATAGTTAAAATGCAGAAATGTAGTTTCGGAAATATACTATTAAAGTCTGTAACGTAAAATGATTCAAGACTGTCGTAAATCAGTTTTAATTAAGGAAGACTAAAGTAACATATTGTACCAATAACTGCGTTTACTTTAATTGTGGGTAACATTATATAACATAATATAATTATACAACTAACAGCTAAGCAACAGCCCACCCATAGAAAAGGAAACCGTTCTCTTGTTTCGTGTATACTGCCATTTAAACAAACATAAGCAGTTAGGATTGGTTCCGGTTCAGCAGCCTCTAGACTCAGCTGTAAATTAAACTAACTACTGGTTTCTGTCAGCAAACTGTACTCTCTACATTTTAAATGTAACTTTTAACCGTTTTGAGACTTTTTAGAAAGTACAGCTCACCTTTTCACAGTGAAACAAACTTCAGCGTGTCAGCTCCGTTTCAAAGCAGAACTAATTGAATTATTCCTGTCTGCTGACCGAGGGTCATTTTGTTTGTGTTTCTATCGATTGTCTCTGGACTCTGGAATCAGTTTTATAAGTTGACTGACTCTGTACTGCCACCCTTCGCCCAGGAGATGAACTGGTAATACAGAAAGAAACAACTTTTGGAGCCTTTTTGGTGTAGCATCTTTTTAGCATCTTTGCATTCATTTGTAAACATTAGATTCCCTGTTTTTGGAGAAAGTGGCTAGCATTTTAAGATATATCAGCACTGTAGAAGATACTGTTGTCGCTTCAATAAACACAATCGATATATGTAAGTTTTATATATATTTACATTTTACAACGTTACAACTTTAACACATAACAATTTGGTTCCTTTCGCATGACACCATTACAGCATACATGTCACACCTTTAGAAATTGTTCCTTTAGGTATGCTATACTTTATTACAGAAATCAAATTACATTCAACTAAATGTGAAAATATAAAAACCATGTAAATGGATGTACTTGATTTAGAAGTTTTGACTTCATTGTATGTATGTACCCAGTAGAGTGAAATGTGTTCTTCACATTTGCACTCCATATCCTGGCGGAGATAAAGCTGGGAGCTGGCTCTTTCGGGGTTTCCCTTTTCCCCTCTCCTGATCTTCTTTTTTATCAATACGGCATGTGTTAGCTAATAGAATCTCAAATTTGTAAGTTAAATAAAGCCATGTTTTCTGTTCAATCGTCTTAAACAGAATTAAAACCTTGCCGTCAGAGTCTTTTTACTTATAAATTAATATTCAATAACAAAATAAAGTTGAGCAGGTCTGTTGGTTGTAGATTAAAACTGCAGTTTCTTGACCAGATTTCTTCTGTTCATTTTTAGAAATTTCTCTCCAGAGGAGTCTTATCATCTTCTGAGAAGAAGCGTACTGAAAGAAAAACAAAAGATTTTGGAATAAATATTTTTTAGAAAGAAAACCACAACTATCATGCATTGCTGAAAGACTACACACGTCATCTAGCTTCTACTAGAGATCATAAAGCTTAAATTGTTTGCTAGGGTTCTTTACTAACAAAGAACTGTGAGTGGGTGCAAGAATAATCTGGGATTTGATTATTAGTTGATCATATGCAACACTGCTTTCATCAAGTCATTCCGGCTAATTTTAAACTGTTTTATATATTGCATTTTAATTTAATCTAGTAATTAACACATTTTTTCCCACTGTATACTGTGGTATGCAAAATTTTGGGTATTCAACATATTGGGTGAAAATATTGTGAAAGCCTCCCTTGTTTTGCAGAATCTCCTCTCGTATAGTGTGCTGAATAAATGAACGATGCACAGTGACGCCATCTGCAGCAAGATAATGTTGTAGGTATTTGTAGCTGGTCTGAGGGTTGTCCGTGACTGTTCTAACCATCCTGTGCCTCTGATTATCAGAGACTTTTCTTGCTCTGCCACTTTGGGCCATAACTAAAGCTATGCAGCTGGTCTTCTAATTCCTCACAATGTTACAGTTGAAATTGAGACCTTAAATCTCTGAGAGCTTTTGTATCCTTCCCTTAAACCATGATGTTCAATAATCATAGTTTTCAGCTCATGTGAGAGTTGTTTTGAGAGAGAAGAGAAGAAACGCTTACAAATGCACATGCCTGTTTTTGTTTAAATAATTCTTGTATACCTTCCATAAATCATATAAACTTTATGTCATTTTTCTAATATCACTGTGTTTGCCTCCTAAATTTAACTACCGGCAATATTTGTTATGAAGACAACTAATGATTTCTAAAGGAAAGCCAATATGCTCAGCTTGTTCAATAAATGTTTTTTCTTGGATTCAATGAGAAAAACATGTAAACAGCAAATGTAGACGTATACTTTTAGCCATATGTCTTTTAGCTCGGGTTTATGTGAGAACTGGCATACCCTGGCTTGATCGAGACCCGGTGTTTTCGTACGGTGGCTCCTTTTCGTTGTTCCTCTGGTCTCCTGGGCTCTGCAAAGTCAAAATATAATGAATGAATGTGGCTGATCATTGATATTGAAAATGAGGGGCTCCAATGTTGTTACAGCGACAAATTGGCGTTACTTTTATGTCACTCATTTGCTAAAATGACCATAGACCTTAATGGTGGCATTAGATGCATGTGTCTGACAGATTTCTGAATCTTTAGGGTTCAAAGTGAATAATGTTTCTCCAGCTGTTTTCTCATATTTCCCTTCATAAAATCTTTTATTTTTGTATTTAAAGTATCTTGGAACAAGATGATGTTCACTTCTATCTCTCTACAGATCTGTCTGCTTTGTGTCTTAGCAATAAGTAAAAATATAACTGCTGTAATATCAGCATTGAACAGAAAAACAAATGTGGTTTTAAGCATACTGCAATTAAACTAATCGTTTCAAAAAGATTGAGCTGAATTTATAGTTTTTTTTTGTTTTTTTTTTTTTTTACCATTAGGTCTCAATAACTAATGTTTTTGGGTCAGCATTAGGTGCTGATTACTCACACCAAGTTTGGTGCCAATTTGGCAAAACTCCATTTGACACGACGACATTAAACTCCAATCAACACGATATGAATTACTTTTTGCCTGAAAGGTCTAACGATGTTTCGATTTATTTTTGTTTTTAATTAATAAAGGTGGACATAAAAAATGAATATTTTAAATAAAATCTGTGTTCTCGCTATAGTCCTAAGGTTTTTCACCATAAGGTGGCGTGAACATGAAAAGCGAAAGATTGGGTCAGATTACTCAAAATGGCCAACTGCATTAGTTTGAGAAATTTCCTAACTTTCATGCAAGTAATTCATAGGGCTGCCATTGACATGTGGTGGACACCGAAAGAAGAAGAAACAATAGGTGCCTTTGCATCTTTGCCCCAAATTGTGGCTTGGATTTCCAACATTTTTTTTATAATTCATAGCTTCACTCACTTCTTCACTGGTTTGCAGTCTCCTCTTCAGCTCTGTGTTTTCTCGCTCCAGTACTTTGATCTGAACAGCAGAGGGAAACATCAGACAAGGCAAGGTTACCTGACTACAAGACTCAAATATCATTACCATTTCTATATTGTTTATGTTCAGTATTGTTCAAAGCACTATAAGGATATTTTAGTCCTCTTTCTGTGAGGTTAATATTATTTCTTCACCCTTAAAAAAACAGGGATTTTTTATTTTTATTTTTTTACTAATAAATAAGTTTAAAACTGTTTTTTGTGGCAATGCTTGACCAATTTTTTTTTAATACAACCACAATTTTTTTACAAATATTTGTTCATTACATTACACATTAATTCCACAATAATCCTAAAATTGTAAAAAGTAAGATTCAGAGAAGTACATTTTGTCATGTTTTACAACAAAAACCTCAAAAAATGAGAACGAACCTTTTATATGTTTTATAACAAAATAAAAGTGTGAGAAAATAAAACTTCAGAAATCCTCCAAAAAGGCAAAACAATGTGAACCTCTCCTATTCAATATGCCCTGTTCCAAACCCCTTTTGTTCCATTGTGCTTTGTTTTTTGCCAGAATTTTGAAAATACACGCCATATCACAGGTCTTGTACTTCCAAAGGTTATCCACTAGATTGCACTGATTTGGGGTCGGTTAAATAAAATTAAAGATTGCACATTTTCTGCATTTTAAATTGAATTTCCTTGCAAAGCTAATAATCATTTTGAAACCTACACATTATATTTAAAATAAAAATTAAACAAAATGTGGGACATGTAATTCCTACTTAATTCAAAACCGCAGGTGTGTTTGCCACAAGCACCAGTGCGTGCAGACTTCTAAGGGTTAAGCACTAAACTTTTAACTAATTATTTAAAAAATAATATTAGGAGATCATGCAAATATTGGGGCATGGTAAACTAGTGTTCCTGATTTACAACTGACAATTGCCATGGCAACATTTTCTCTCTGCGTGTATTTGCCGTCAGTAAGGACAGTTGTACATTTTTTTAAACCCAGTGAGTAAACTCAATCAAATTGGGATCTTGCAATTTTGCAATACAATCCACGGGTACAGACCATCAATTGCCAAAATAGCAGCATTTACAATGAAACAGATAATCTTAATATTAGAAAATACTTTTGAAGATGGATTTATTAGACACTGCTAGAAAACATTTATTTGCAAAGTTAGCCAAATAACTAATATTATCTTTAACGTAAGTGCAAAAACTTTTGATTTATTGCATTAGTTATTATAAAAACGTGAAATATGTTTCAAAAAGGGATGCTTCCAATAAGGATAGTAAAGAATTTTGCTTGAGGGCAATAAAATATCTATGTTTCTGACCTTGTGTCTCAGGGCTTCCACCACAAGGTCTCGGTCTCCTTGAAGACTTTCACTCTGTTTCTGAGCATTAAAGGTCTCGCCGATGATGGACACCAGCAGATGAGACTGCGAAAGATTGAGAAGCAAGTTTTATTACATGTGTTCATTTAAAAAACATGTGATAGTGTTATCTAGGGACCTTAAGGGTGGGAGGTTTTCCCTATCATGTAAGTACCTAAATGAGCAGACGGTGGCAGAGTGGTCAGTACTACTACCTCACAGAGTGATTACATTCCAGGGTCTTCTGGTTGGAGATCGGATGATTTAACCTCTTGCATAGTCATGAGTGTTCAGAGCATAACCCCGCCTTTCACTAGTTCATCCTACAGTTGGTGGCCTATTTGGTGAGAATGGAATTCCTACCAGGCAAAGCTGTCCATGGAAGGACTCAAGAGCCAGGAAGTGACCTGAGCCCAGAGACACCATCAAGCCCAGAGACTGTGAGGCAAAGGGCTGGAGGTGGGAGGCTTAAAGTTGTCAAATGGACAGAAGCGTCCTTAGAAGTCAGAGGCATTTTGGGCATTTTTTTTTACTACTTTTCAATTTGCTCTAAAGACATTATCTTTAAAACAGTTTTTGTGGCAATATTTTTATTTAATTTTTTAGTACAACTGCAGCTTCTTTTTTAATGAATATTTTTTATTACATTACACAATAACATTACAACAACAGTTTTTATGTTTTACAATCTAAAATTTTGAGACAAAATAAAAATTCATAAATACCCCCCACCCCCCAGATAAGACAAAGACAAGGTCAAAACAATGTGAAAATTGAGAAAGAGGGCTAGAATAGAAAATGGTGAAAACGAGTTAGTGTCAGTATCTCTAAACCATTAGGTGTACGTAAAAAAAGTAAAAATGTAGTACTTTTCATTTGAAACATTCAAATTAAATGCTAATTTAAGTTCTAAATCAAAGACATGTTAACAGATACTTTATATTCAGTCAAGTTGTTTTAATTTTATACGTTTTTTTTTAACCAAGTCTATGTATTTTAGATGTGTGGGAGGAAAAAAAACAGCCCCTGGAGTAAAAACCCACACTCACTGAGAAGGTGCTTGATGCAGAGCGTCATAGAGCAGAAACTTCACAGAACACCACAGGGGAGGGGCTATTGACCAACAGAGGGGAGGAGCTACACAGATTCTAACTCTTACTTAAGCTTATCCTTAACCTCTGATGTTCTGTAGCCCCTCCCCTCTGATGTTGCGTGTAGCTCCTCATCTCAGACACTCTGCATTGAGCAGCGCTAGGACTCACATGGAAAAATATGTTAAACTCCGGCCAGATCATCTCCATTTAAGCTTGTTACCCCATATTGTTCCGGATCACCTTCTTTTCAATGACTCATGAGCTAGTTTAGAGCTTGCAATTTTAGGCAAGACATGTTATTGCATTCGTGAACTGCTCACATAAACACTAATGTATTTTGTGGAATAAATGAATAAAACAGACCAACTAATGCTAGCAATAAGTTAATCAGTGTAATTGACTCAATTAAAGTAATTAACTCACATGTACAAGATGACAGTATTTACGGTTAGCATAAAAAGATGCAACTAAAGCACATAAGGTCAACGTATACTAACAAATTTCTTGGTCTGGAAGATATAGCAGTGGTACATGTCCGCCGCAGGGTGTCTGGCCACGAATCCCAGGATTTTGGGCTGATTCGGGTGCACTGCACAGAACGACACAGAGGACAGAGCGCAAGTGTACAGCATGAACTGAGGAAATAAAGAAAATAAAGTTTTTTATTTATAGATTCACAAACCACCATTTAGGCCAAGGACATTCACTCATATCGCCTAGAAGTAATGTTCTGAGAAGTTACATCCCATACAGGAAGTTACATCACAGCTAGGCTTTATTAGTTAGGGTGTTCACTCTTTCCCCCTCCGCCTTCTTCATTCTCAGTGCAGCATGGTTTGTAAGCTGTTTAGCATTTTAATTGCTTTAAAACAAATAAAGCTGTATTTTCCTGTTTTTAAACACTGTCTTCTTGACAACAACTGTAACTTTTAATGATCTTTAAGTGATGCAATAACAAACTTAGCAAGCTGGGATTCGCACATGTATTGAAAAGTCAGGCTTATTCCTATGGTTCTAACCTTTGTCTTATGCTCAAGAATGTCAATGGAGCTTCTGGTAAGAAACAGGTGAGCTTTTTTCTTGTTCATTTTCTCCCCCAAATGGATGTCAGGATCCTGAAAGTGAAGGAAAGAAGACAATCATGGACAAATCTAAACTGGCTACTGTGGAGTGATAGTTACTCTCGGTGACCTGCAGGGCTTGTACAGCATCTGTCAGAATCTCCATTCCACCCGGACGTACCACCTGGACACGACCCAAAAACTACACACAATCCAAGGGCACAAACGTAAGTGTATAATATGAAGTTGATCCATCCTTAATTTGTTTAATCCCCAAAATTTCAAAATATTACATTGAGCATCAAAATTTCTAGATTTGGCTCTTATTACACACAATTTGTCTTTGACAACAAAAAAATCTACCTGCAAAAAAAAAAATATTCTTAGATGTATTGTTTAGAATGAATTAGAATGAAGGTTCTTGTTTCTGTTATTACCCATCTTTGGTAGAAAATTTTATTGTAAGTCATGTTAGCATTGATAAGGGGGTCATGAACATTTTGTTGCTTTTTACATTGTTTATTTGAATAAATACACATTTTGTCTGACTGTTAAATTCTTGAACAATGTTCTGGGAGAGGCAGACGTCTCACTTGGCTATCAACACCTCTCTCCTCAAACAAAATATGCATTTATTAAAGTTGCAAGTAAGTTTGTAAGTGGTTGCAGAAGTAATTTTGTGGCGGATCTTTGTTAGTTTTGGAATTATAGTGTTTTCACTATGTGATGGTTTCTTTATAGAGTTCAGCCTTTCAGATATAACAGAATATGCTTTATTTTATAATGGATACAAAAAAACCTTGGATGGAAACGACAAGATGTGCGTAAATTAAAAAAAAATTGCATAAAAAGATAATACGCACAACTGAGTAGGAAAAAGTTTTTATCCAATAAGAAAAAATGTGTATAAACTTAGATGTAAATGTATTTACAGAATAAATCCCAATGCAATGCAAGGGCAATAAGTTTTTCTATCGTAATTGGAGCATGATGGGGCGGCATTAATGGCCACAAAGATTGATTTAATTCCATAACATCTGACATGCCAAAGTCTGTCATCAAAGTGGTTTGGGATTATTACCTTGAGTGGCAGTGTTCTCCCACTTCCAAAAGCAAGATGATGGCTGATTTCAGGTCTTGTATAGCTAGCTTTGGTTTTGCCTTTATTTAACTGATAATACTAGCAAAGGTGAATGTGGAGCTGTGTGTAACCGTGTCACTATCTCCTCAAAAAGCTTTTTTATGCCATCAGCTCTTATATGTCCAGATGCCAAGTACATTTGTGTTTTCTCAGTTAATGACCCCTTTAAACGTAAAGAAGTCTCTGTATGCACTGGTGCATGTGCCAATCACACAGACTATTTTGCATATTTTGTTTAGTAGGAACGTCATAGCCCAGCTATTGTTTAAATCACAGTATTGATTTCCAATGTAATAAGTAGGATTCAAAAAAGATATTAGCTTTGATATTTTCAGTTTTAAATGAAGTTGACACATAATTTAAATGGTAATTTAAATTAAAATGTATAATTGTCTTTCAGTTTCCTTTTTCAGACACCAAATCGGTGCCATCAAGTGGTGAAAAAAAGAATTACCATTGGAAGTACAAGACCTGTGATATGGCTAGTGTTTGTCTCCTTTCTGGCTCAGAAAAGTATAATTTTGATTTCTGTTGTAAAACAAAAATAGTTTGGTTGCAATGTATGATTTTTGCAGTAAAAAAAATAACAAAATGTAAATTTCGGAATTGTATTTCTTTAGTACAATTTCAGGCTTGTAGTGGAATTATTGTGTGAAATAGTGAAAAGATATTTGTAAAAAAAAAAAGAAGAAGAAGCTGGGGTTGTACTTAAAATGGTGTCAAGAACTGCAACAAAAACCGTTTTAAATTTAATTTGTTACAGCAACTAGTAAAGTAGTAAAACAAATGCTCAAAAGACCCCAGACCTCTAAGGGTGTAGCAATCTCTGTTACAACATTTAGCTTTGTGCTAAACGCATTGGTATTTTGCTGTTTTGTTACATCATTATGCTAGCAGAATGCTATTATCATTGAATTATTGAATACGTTAGCAAAATGTTAACTAAGTATTATCACGGTTACCATGTAATACTTCATGCTTTATTACCAAGCACTGATATAAACATACAGTATCTGTCTAGTTTTTACGTTTACCAGTATTATTAAGTCTAACACATACTGTACTTACTTTAATAGAGAAGAATATTTCACTGTCATCCTCTAAGTCTGTCATCATTTTCTGTGTTTTCTGTAAAAATGACAATAAGAAAAATATATGTGGATGTGGCTCAAATTTTAATTGAGTTATGAATTATATGGGTTGAGAAAATTGGCAGTTCTTAAGTGATGACTTAGAAAGAACAACTACTTCATAAACAGACAATTTAAACATGATCCGGAGATAAAAACTAAGTTTCTTACCTTTCAATGAGAATTTTGTGTCGTTATTATGTCTTCTTCTTAATCTTTCAGGGGTAAAGTCTTTTGAAGTTAATGGTTAACAATTTTTTTATGGGATACCAGTGTGATAACAAAGCCAGCCATCTGTATATGTTTTTATGATCATGCTAAATGACCTTGAAATGACACCAAAAGCTAGGCCACTATTTGGTTGGTTATTTGAAATGTATACTTGTATGTTTTAATAATGAAGCTGGTTGAGAATTTCTAGCTAATTACAGTCATTTTGTTAAAAAAATTGTCCCAGAAGGGTCAAAGGAGGAAACGGTGTGCTCGGTGAGTTTTTTTCACCACTTTGCACAATGTTTTGATCACAACCATTTTTTTTAACATGGTTTGTTTGAAAGTGTTCAGGGTTAACGCCTTAAATTTGGTGCATTTTACAGATTAAAAACAAGTCAGTCTTGGAGCTTCCTGAATTTAATTTTGGCTTATTTTAAATATAAAACTAGTCTTGGAGTCTCATGTGAATGTTCAGGTTAAAGACAGTTATTTTAGGCATTTTTAATGGTAAAAAATGTTGATCATGGATAAAATTTAGCATGTTTTTAGGAACAGTACAACCATTTCAGGTTTTTGAACATAAGTTGGGCTTAATATTGTGTGTGTGTTAATGCCCCCTTTATAATTCAAATCCATCCAGGGTTAATAATCACAAATCTCTGATGTTAAAAATACTAAATGTAATACATTCTGAAATTTCTTTCTATGAGCAGTGGTGTGTGGTTTGAGAATAATATTTAGTTTAATTTATATTTATAAGAATATTTCACTGTAGCATTTTTTTAGTTATTCCATTATGAACTTGTTTTTTTATGTGAAAATTGTGTGTCGGGCATATTTTCTGGGTTTGAATTTCTTTATGTCAATATAGTAAGTATTATTGACTGTCAGAATCCAAATAACAGAAATAATTTACTCAGTTTATATTTCTGAAATAAATTTCTTAGTTATTTCATCCTGAACTTGCCATTTATTTACCATATACATAAATGTAAATGTACTACAGAAAGAAAAAGTGTTGAACAAATGGACAACAGAAGCAACGTGTCAATCCAACTCAATTCAGAAGAGTGATCCATGAATCCTCTGAGGTTGAGTGGAGGCCAAATGCTGGGTACACAGTTTCCTTGAACACAGTGCTGAATGTATGGAGATGCTGCTTTCGCCCTCCTTGACCTGGGTTGTAAAATGCAAGAGTGCCTCCTTCATAATCAAGGTTCACTTCAATCTTCTTCGGTGGCACAATTAACCCTTGACCCACAGCCACATTGCTCGAGTCGTAGCTTGCTGTCAGCTTCTTGTTCTTCCACTGCAGCTTCCAGGAGCTGGAATTATTTCCAAGTCTGCTGTGGTCACCTTTACGAGGGATAGATTTGTAGCACAGTCCCACAGACCAGGTACAGCCGGTGCCAAGCTCCACAGCCCACATATGGACTCCTGTGGTGAAACCCTGGGAGCACATGATCTGGGTGATGGAGACGAAGAGTTCGCTCGGATCTCCAGAAATATTGCTCTTAACTCCTGGACAAAGCTTTACTGTTTTCAGGTCAGTGGACAGCAGGAGGCTGGAGTGAGCTGTGGCAGGGTTGAAGGTAAGGTCAAGAGGGTTCAGCATGCCATACAGGAACTCCAATAGAAGGCTCATCTCCGCATGGAAGGCATCTGTGCGCAGGATGGAGCGAAAGTGCTTGGCGTCGGATAATTTTTGGGCGGGTGGAGAAGGGATGATGATATTAGCAGCCCGCCGGACCTTTGAGTCTACATTGAGGTAACTCTGGATGAAGAGGAAATCTGAGGATTGGGACAGAATGTCGCTGGTGCATTGATTGGCTTCTCTTAACTGGTGTAGACACTTCTCCAGCTCACAGAGACTTGCCAGTCTACTTTTGTCCAAAGAATGAAGCTCATCATTAATCACCGTGCTCATACGGTTCTGGAGAATCAGAGTAAGAGAATAGGTTGGGTCAGTTTGGTTTATCTTTGTACCTATGTCTTCTAAGAAATCAGACTTGTGGGGCACGCAATATATTTAGTTTCACCAATTTGGTACCAAACTAGCTCTATTCCAAGCCCTAAAGAAGGGTTGAACCACCCAATCATCTCAACAATTAATGTTTCCATTAATGTCTTCTTAGAAATTAGGCTTGTTTGGCACCCAATACATTTAGTTTCACCAATTTCGTACCAAACTGCTCTCACTCAAGCTCTATTCCAAGCCCTAAAAAAGGGTTGAACCAACCAATCATTTCAACAAATAATGTTTACATTAATGTCTTCTAAGAGATTAGGTTGGGTCAGATTGGGTTATCTTTATACCTAGTCCATGCAATCCTTGGGAATATTACAACGGATTCAGGGATTGACCTTAAGGGATCATCACTGTGATTTTGATTTACTGGATGTGTGGCTAAAGACAAAAAATATGTAATTATTTTTGCTGGGTCGACTCAATCCCTGTGTGTGACTTAAATTTAGGATGTTGGATGTTAAAGTTAAGATTTCCTTCATCTAGGGTATCTAGTAAGAACTGTACTGATTAAATAATTGAATACTGTAGTAGTACCATGGGCACATCTAGAGACATATGTCTATAATCCCACTCACTTTGAAAGTGAAAGTATTACAAGTTAAGACGAGGAGAGCCACACACCTGGCAAGTGGTAGAACAAGTTATTCCACATAGTGTGCTGGTGTCTTTTAACAGTACATGCTGTAGTACAGTATCAGTAAGCCAACTTTCTTGAGGCAATACAAAAGCAGATCCTTAGACACAGATTTTAGGAGTTGCTCTGTCACAGCAAGGTACCTAAAGACCTTCCTGGAGGGCCATACCCCTGCATGTTTAGCTGCACCCTTTAGGAAACACATCATTTAATGTTCCCTTGACTTTTGTAGTAAGTTTGAACTTTTGTAGATTACCATTATTTCAGCAGCCTGCTCTAGACGTTGATATCTTTAGTGCACCTCTTAGTGGGGCACGCAATAGATTTAGTTTTACCAATTGGTTACCAAACTGCTCCCATTTTAGCTCCATTCCAAGGTCCAAAGAAAGGTTAACTGAAAACCACTTTATCATCTCAACAAAAAACATTTTGATTAATGTTTTCATTACTGGAACAATTATGAGGATTTAAAGCAATATAAAGCCTTCAAACTATATTTGAAAAGCTAATTTCTACTTCAATTTCTACTAATTAACTACTCACAATAGCTTGTCAAGCCTCAGTAACACCTTGAAGTGTTGAAGTGAGTGAGCGAAAGCAACATAAAGGAGTCAAAGCTAAAGTAGGAAACCAGGAGGACAAAGGCCTTTACACACCTTTCCAAATTGAGATTCACTTAGCAGGGAGCTCTTTGTCTGGATCAAGGAAATATTGATATAATGACGCTCCCTGCCTGAAGATAGCATTTGCGCTACAATAGATGCACTCAGCACAACACAGAAAAACAGGAAAGAAGAAGACTTTCCTGTAGGAAGTCGCTATGAAAATATGGAATGAGCGCCACCGACCAACTCTTCTACGTCTTTCGTCGTCAAAAGAGCCAGCTTTCATTGCTCATTCTCCTCACAAAAAAACTCTAATATGGCAGTGCGAAAATCTAAACATTTTCACAAGAATAGTTGCTCAACGGTGGCCTTCTTGGGAAGAGTTTGCATGTTCTCCTCCGAGTACTCCTCCCCACAATCACAAAAACATGTGTTAAGTTCATCGAATTCTAACACTTACCCTTAGAAGTGAATGTCCACCTTTGATGGACTGGCGAACTGTCTGTGATCATGACCCCAGATGGGCATAAGTGGGTATGAAGATGATTGAAAGTCTGGGCTCATTGAACATGCTAAAATGTTGTATTTTTAAAAGTCCACTTCAACACATTGAAGCTAAATTGTGGTATTGGCAATTTGTTCCAGAGAGCGGTTGTTGCTTGGCAGAATACAGTTAACAAATGTGTGACTATTTATTTTACTGCAAACAATTCCATTCCTAAACTTCCTTGGAAAGTTCCATAGTCAAGTTCCATAGTGTTGCTTTAATGAACCCCCCATTGCGGATTATGCACCAAATTTGCATGCTATTAGGTTAAGGATATCTACAAATCAATCCATTGTAACTGTATTTAAACCCAAACATAAAACCTACAAAATTTGTTCCTCAATATAATATGATCAAGACGTATGTTAACCTTAATTAGAAAACCAGAAGATCCAGCTTCTACACACTGATAATTGTTTTTTTCTTTTAATCCTACTCATGCTCGTTTCACACTTACCTTATATGTATTTATAAGTGATGTCATGTTGTCCAGCAGAACATTTGCTCTCGCCACCAGTTTATCTTCTGCCTTGTCCGCAGGTTCTTCCTTGGCAAATTTCACCAGTGTTTCTGTTATCTTCAGCTTGTCAGACACAGTTTTCTCTAGTTCCTTAACAACTCTCTTGATCTCTTCCTTTGCCACCTCAAAGGTCTGAACTTCATGAAACTGGTGAGTCCCCTCCATCAGGCACTCAGAGCAGAGGAACAGTCGATCTTGGACACATAGGTACTCCTTGGCCTTCAGGTGTACCTGGCATCTTTTACCTTGAGAGGGCAAGTCCATTAGGACGTGCAATGAGCCTTGTACTTCTTCGTGTCTCTTAAGATGGCCAGGGCACATTGTCATTTCACAGCGGGTACAGAATTTCACTGCTGCCACTGGGTTCTCCAAGCACTGGTCACATGGCACTGTAGTATCACCCCTCAATCCACCTTCACTTGTGGCTAACAGGAACCCATCCACGATACTTTTGAGCTTGAAGTTTTTTGGGAGGTCCTCCGGGCAGCCGTACTTTTCCCTACACTCTGGGCAACGATTCTGTGACTGATGTTCTTCCAAGTCTGCAGCAGTTTTAATACAATCCTGGCAGTAATTGTGCCCACAAGGAAGGGCGACAGGGTCCTTAAAGAGCTGCAGACAGATGGGGCAGCTCAGCTCCAGAGCAAGGCGCTCCTCGGGTTTTCTCTGCGACATGTTTTCATGTATGTGACGAAAGCTCTACTGCAATGAATGTACCTAGAACTGGTAAACTGAGTAGTGTGTACAGGTATGGCCAGTTCTGAGCCTGCAGTGCAACATTCCAGCAACTAATGATGGGAAATCCTTTTGATTCTACTGGAAACATGAACTTGTTTACATTTCAACTGTGGTTATTTTCAAAACAAGACGAATATTTCAGATGTGTTAGTCTTTTTTATTCAGGCTAGGGCCTAATTTGATCTAAATACAGTTTATATTTGAAAAAATACAAATGTCATCAGTTTAGAATATAAAAGATGTGCAACACAAAACAGAAACATGAAGGAAGTTACGACAAAAAAGGTTCTAACACATCTTTCACAGCTTGTCTTGTTACTGAACCTTAATGAATTTTGGAATTGACCACATACAAATGAAGACATTAAGAAAATGAACTAGCCTATTACCAATTTTACTTCAGCGAGACTTGTTTTTAATGATATACAACAAACAGAAAAAACATGAACAATACTGAACATGAATTAATGGAAATAGCATAATAATACATTTCTAAACTTTTATTTTAAAAGGTTTATAGAAATATCCCAAATTCCTCACAAAGATAATTGTGATCCATGCGGCCATCATTGAACTAATACCTGATGCCCTAAATATCTGGTAAATGGCTAGGGCATTCAGTTATTATAGATTCTGTTGACAATGCCAAAATATGTATATTGAAGTGGTCCACTCAACAGGACCACTGTGTTGGAAAATTGGATTTTCCATCCCCTTGAGGAGTATGATGGGCCCCAGTGACTCAACTGGTCCAACAGAGACACTCTAGTCCCGGTTGGCAGGGCGCCTCCTGGGCCCCTATGGCTCCCAATGGCTATCGAGGCATCTAAACACTGCTCCTGGTGGAGGGAAATAGTCCACCTTCTCCCACATGCTGATCGTTGTTACTCTCTCCTCACCGGCTGCTTTAATAACACGCAGCGGGAAAGCGCACACAGGCTGATGAGTAGCACCCTGCAAACGCTGAACAGTCCCGTTACCTCGTCACAATACTTACAAATTATCTAATGCATTATTATAAGCAAATTCACTCACTCTTTCACCTAAAATCTGAAAGGTGTATATGTTTTTTTTTTATTGGCACTTTTTATTGGTATTTATTATTGTAATTTTTAACATATGAAAATAATAAAAAACATTTTTAGCAAAGACTGGAGCATAAATACGCATGGGGTCAATTTGACACATAGAAAAAACTATTTTAAACAATTTGCCAAACTGAAAGCAAAATGGTGGCGCAGTGCGTAGCCCTGTGGCCTTCCAGTTAGAAGGTTGCCGGTTCGAGGTTTGCTGGTGACCTGCCTGGAAGAAGTTGTTCTTCCCGTGCTTGTGTGGGTATCCTCCAGGTACTCAGATTTCCCCCACAGTCCCAAAAACAGGCAGTTAGGTTAATTGAATAATCTAAATTCCACAGCCAACAATCAAGATGACTCTTTCAAATCCACCTGCAGACAATCACTCCAATGAATCAATCAGAGCACTGATGCAATCCATCTCCCACGGTTGAAAGGATCACCCATACACCTCCTAAGTTGTCAGACCTATAGTTCACAGCCCCTTGACTCTCATTTCCTGCCTTCTTGAACATTATTCCTGCCTCAGTGCTGTACCTCTTCTGGGTTACAACCATCAGTCTGTCTATTCCTGTGGTTTACCCCATACTACTTCTCGACTACTACTCAACTCTACTGTACTCCTGTCACCCTCTTCAAAGACATCATAGGTTCCCCTGATTCCTTCTTGCAAATGGCTTCGTGAGAAGTTCCAGTCCCTTTAAGGGCGCTGTATATATTGCATGTAAATAAACCTGTAAATATTAATGCGTGAATGCATAAGGTGCATTTCCAGACACTCAAAGAGATTATTCATTCAATCTACATTCACACAAAGTTGGTTGGAAGCCTTGGCAGCCCTAAGCAGCCTACAGCCTCCTGCCCACCATCTAATACACTCCACCGCTCTCACACACACACATACAGGGGAATACGAATGAAGTGTCTTGCTCAAGGCTGCAAAAGCGGGGATCGAACCGCCAACCTTCTGGTTATAAGATGACCAACTCCACCACAATGTCATTTGCCGCCCAAATACTTCCTGATTATTATATAATTATTTACTGGTAACTTAATTTGTTACTTTACATGTTTATTTATTTATTTATTACATGAAACGTGTAATTTTGTTCTTTGGCAACGGAAAATAGCATTTTGGGCAAATAGTACTTCATGCACATCATGTGATCTTTATGCAAATCAGGCAATGACATCCTCTTGCAACCTTCAGTGCCTATTGGGCCACCCAATAGGAACATGTACTAATATTTGAAGTGTGAACCCATTGTTTGTTTGTACTGTTATTTTTTTGATCTCTTGATAATAGTGACTTTTCTTACAGAGGAGTTGGCAACAGTTACCAGTTTTTAATGTACATTTAAATGTCTGATCCAATATTAATGCTAAATAAATGATGTGCTGTCAATAAATGTTAAAAACATGTGTTTGCTTTAAAATTATACCTTTGTGAATCTTTGATGGATCCTGGAACTATGATCTTTCAAACCAAATTCTTCATGTGAAACGGAGGGAGGGAAAATAATATGTAAATAGTTTTATTTTGTGTTGGAAGAAATATTACTTTAAATGAAAACAAGGAAGAAAATCACAATAAAGGCATTTTCTCATGTTTCATAACTCTAATTCCTCGGCATGGGGCTATTTTGTACTCCATCTGTGGTACTTCATCTTGTTGCGCAAACAAAAAAGCTTGACAAAAAGTAAAAGGAAATCAGGGGTATTTGATGTAAGAAACAGGAAACTTTTAAAAGTATGACTATTTAAAATGGAAAAGGAAGCTTAAAGAGGACATTGGAAAACCCCTTTCTCAAATGTTGATTTGATTATGTTGGGTAGTTATGAAAAGCCTGGATCTAAAGATACATTTTTAATTGTTTGAAAAAATGTAAATGTTTTACCTTACATCACATTGAAATTATTTCATAAATTAACATGAATTATCTCATTTTAGGAATGAAAGAGAGGCTTTGGTAGGAAGAAACCCAGAAATATTATTATCAAAGTCAAGAAAAAGGATGTCTTACTGTTGTATACGTTTATACTTCAATGCTGCAGGAATGTGTCATTACCTGAGCATTGCTATTGGCGATGTAGGCTTCAATAAAGCAGACTGTGGGATTTATTTTCATAATAATTAATATCCAATATATCTAATATTCATTATTCTTTATATCCAATTTTCAACAGAAATTATTAAATATCTTGCCAGTAGTTTCAGGTTTGATATCAATAATAAGCTTGACTGCACTTAAAAATATTCCCTACCCAAGATGCCCCATAATCCCATTAAAATAATTTTTATGACACTCCGCTTTTTAGATTCATTCAAAATTAAATTGTCCAACATCTCTTTCAACAGTTTAAAAGTCACTTACCCTTTTTTGGAACTGAGCCATTTTTTTCTTTTCATCTAATATAACAGTAGCACTTTTTCCAAAGCATTGACACAGAACTATAAAATATTAAAATTAATTTAATTCCAATCTGTCGAGAAAACTATTCTTATAATAATCTAGCAACCTCGGAGCTGCACTGTTAAAAACAAATGCTAATTGAAAATACAGTGTAAATGCTACTGAAAGACTGTATTTCACAAAACATGTGATAAATGTAGAATTTGCAGTGAAAAAAGTAATAGATTTTATAGAGTAAGTTAAAATATAATGAAAATACTGTTTATTGTTGGAAAAGTAACAAATTACTGTATTATCTCTAAAATAAAACGTGATTTAAACTGTTCTAAAATTTGTTTTGGAGAATTTTGGGGTCACATGCATTTAGACAGCTATAAACTGTAAAAAACATGATTAAAATTTGGAAAAAATGGTTAAGTTTGGCAAGCACACCTTATATTTATTAAAACAGAGACCTTTAAAATAGACAGTTCTGATCTGTACATTTTTCAATTAACATTAATAACTAAATTACTGATTTAAATCATTGAATTGTACAGGTATAAACTGTTTTTATAGTAACAAAAACATTTAACAAAAAATACACAGTTTACAGTAAAATTCTGTAAAACCATATATTTAAGGGTAAAGTTCTGGCAAACACAGCTGTCGGTTTTTTACTGTAATTTTTTACTGTAATGTGTGACATGACCACAGCAGGTGCAATACCTTTCTTTGATTAATGTTCAATGATTAAGCAGTAGAAAAAAAGTTTTACTATGTGTTGTTTTTTTCTTTTATTCATCTTCTTACCAGCTTTTTGCGTGGGTCTCTTCGGGGGAAAGGCGGACCATTCGTGTCCATTCACTGCCCACACAATCACACCTAAGGGAAAATCAGATTATTCAAATAACCTGACACATGTTTTTGGGAGTACACCATCAAGCCTCAAACCGGAAACCTTCTTACTGGAAGGCCACAGTGCTACACACTGAGCCACCATACCACCCTATGTGTTGCTTTAATTATTTGTATTTGAAAAGTCTATGGTGGAGGGGCCTTCAGCACTCTTTTTAGTTTGTTTTGTATAATTTGGCCCTTGGCCCTTCAAATAAAATGTAACAATGTGAAATATGCATTCACAAACTCTGAAAGCAAACAGATAAACTCAAACAGAGGGATTTAAAGAGATAATTGATTTTTGCATTCTCATACTGAGCATTGCAGAAGTTTGTTGCGCCAAAATGGTTCCTAACGGAAACAAGAAAAAACTGTGCAAGGTGGAACTATGGCATTCTTTTGATTATGTATTTGAAACAAACCTCTTTTGAAGCATGTTTTCTTTTAAGCTGAATGCTTATGCTAATGTTCATCTAGCAATTTTTTGGCGTCATCTTAAATAAGTGGGAGGTCTAGACTGCGATATAAAAAGCAAACGTGCATGAGTTTTATGCATAAACCACAATTAAAATACAGATGGAATGGTAATTCCTGGTTAAACGGGGGCTGAGCATTCAAAGAAGCTTTTCCTCTGCTCACTGCTTGTTAAACATCCGAGGCCTCTGCAGGTAATAGGGAGCCTAACCCTGCTATAACGTCCACTTTGAAGTGGAAAACACTATTAAATCAGCCCCTGGCTCCCCTTTCTCCCCCCACAGGAACAAACATGAGCCCTCTCCCTGCAGCCCACCACACGGAGCTGCCTCTTAAATTTAATTAGGCTGTTATAAAGGAATGGAAACAACGGTGCGCTAGCAGTAGCTCCAGAGAAACAATCATGCATTCATTCTTTATCAATTAATCTATTGATGGAAGCTTATGTCACATTTGGATTGTTAACGCGGTTGGTAAATTTGGGACTGATCAGAAATTGTATAGCCGAGTTATAACAACTTCCTGTATATAATGAAATGTCGAATTTCGATGGCTGCTGTGTGCAAAGTCAAAAAAGCTTTGGAATTAAACACCCCATGTGCCTTAGTATAAGACTGATGATGTTTGGAGGGGAACAGATACAATCTTTAGGAGGAGTCAACTGAAGTACAGAAAACGTACCCATTTTTAATGGTTTATGCAAAATAACTAACTTTCTGTCGATTTTGGAAACTCGCTCCTTATGTGATTTGTATAGGTCTTGATCTTTTAAATAAGTTTTAATTATAAATGCAAACATGTACGGTACTTCAAACACAGTGTGGAAAAAGTGGTACAAAACAGCAGAAAGATGGATTTTCATTTTGCCCACTAGGTGGCGCTATGTATGCCATTGTGGGTTGCTAAATATGTCTCTTCAGACATGGACTCCTAACAAATTTAGCAAATTTAATCCCGATCGGACATTTTATGGCTGAGTTATTGACAACTTCCTGCTTCAAGGTGAAACATCGAAATTCAACAGACCACCAATCACGGGCCATTTAACAATGTCAAAAAGGCTTCGCAATTTAAAGTTGTAGAAGTGTTTAGAGGAGACTGTCGGAGTTTAAAATCTCCAGGAGTTCATTAAAGTATGAAGCCTGGAATTGACAAAATTTTTACTTGTATTTTACCAAATTTCCGCTATTTCTTTCCCGTTTCCTGTCTGAAGTCGATATGAACATGTGGGATGAGCGCCATGAACAGCTCTTTTTTCGTCCTACTTTCCTCATAAAAAAAAACTGATTTCAATGGTCATTCTCCTTGCGAATAATTGATATGGCAATCCGAAACTTGTTCGGTCCAACGTTTATTCTCTTATTTCTAAACTGAATAAAAAGGTGAGTGGAGCTGGAACAGATGAAATGGAGAATAAAGGTGCGCGTGATTGGTCATCAATAGAAGTTGTAGATGAGACTTGTGAGGGTTGTGATTTAAGTTAAGCAGTTGCACTAAAATATAAAACTGAGACACACGCTTAAATGTGAGATAAATTTACTCTAAATTGTTCTACTAATAATTATCCCATTAACAGTCATCAGTGAATGGAACTTAGATCAAGAGTGGGCATATGGTGCACTGGCGTTACTGCAAGAATCTTCTGGCTTTGCAGTTATTTTTTTTCAATAGCATTTGCATCAGACATGAATGAAACAAACCATCTTGAATCAGGCAGAAACCAGATGCCCATGCTTACATTAAAGGTCTTTTGCAGACACAGCTTCAAAACGAATTTGAAGAGAGCCAACGTGTTCATAACAAAAGCCCAAAGCCATTTTTGCTAAATCCATCTGTATTTAAAATTCGGATCTGAAAATATGTCTCTCATTTAACATTTGATCAAAGATCAAATGCATGACTTTAAGATTAGACTGTATTATTAGAAAACGTCATATGTGTATAGCAGGATAGAAAAGAGACAGCCAAACAGCTGCTTACGGCCGTTCCATAAAGTAAATCATTCCGGTGCCCTATCAGCTTATCCAATTTTTAATATCAGTGTTGTGTGTGCATTCATTAATAAGAACTGCTAAAAACACAAGTGTTTTCTAATTAAAAAAAAAAAAGATAAGGGTGTTTGACAAATAAGTTGTCACATAGAGATAAAAAGTAATATTTTTACTAATGTGGCTGCTAGGGTAAACAGTCTGGTTGCTATGGAGGTATCAGTAACAATATAATGTGGTCTTTTTTCGCTGTAAGTTATATAAACCAACTCCCGCATCTCTATCATTTACCAAAGCTAAGACAAAGTTCATAAAATGTGGTTGCTAGGGTAAATCGACTAGTTGCTATGGGGGAACCAGTAACAATATAATGTTGCCTTTGTCACTTTATATAAACCAACCCCAATGTCTCTATCATTTACCAAAGCTAAGACAAAGTTCATAAAATGTGGTTGCTAGGGTAAACAGTCTGGTTGCTATGGGGGTATCAGTGACAATATAATGTAGACTTTGTCGCTGTAAGTTATATAAACCAACCCCCATGTCTCTATCATTTACCAAAGCTAAGACAAACTTCAAAAACATGGTTGTTATGGGGGAACCAGTGACAATATAATGTTGCCATGGTTGCTTTATATAAACCAACCCCAATGTCTCTATCATTTACCAAAGCTAAGACAAAGTTCATAACATTTGGTTGCTAGGGTAAACAGTCTGGTTGCTATGGGGGAATCAGTGACAATATAATGTAGACTTTACCGCTGTAAGTTATAAAAACCATCCCCCATGTCTCTATCATTTACCAAAGCTAAGACAAATTCATAAAATGTGGTTGCTAGGGTAAACTGTCTGGTTGCTATGGGGGAATCAGGGACAATATAATGTGGCCTTTGTTGCTCTGAGTTATAAAAACCAACCCCCATGTCTCTATCAATTAGCAAAGCTAAGACAAAGTTCAGAAATATGGTTGCTAGGGTAAACAGTTTCGTTGCTAAGGAGCTGTCGGTGATGTCATAGACAACTTCAGTTGTTACTATGATTATCAGAAACAAACCTCCATCTCTATATTGTTTCATCTAGAAGATTTCCTTTTTTCCATTCTTTTTTATGTGGTCATCACATGGTAAACATTTAACCTTTTCTAGAACCCCCAAATTTCCCTGAGGGATCCCCTTAAGGAATTAATAAAGTATATTCTATTCTATTCTGTTTTAGAATACTTTTGTTCTTGCACAGACTGATAACCTCCACAAGTATCGCCAGTTTGAAGTTTCTATGAGGTTTTTCAAAGTTTGACACCATGATAAGTCAATGGGGAGTTTCCCAGAATTCCAGACTGAAAGAAAGATGTCCAACCTTTTGGGTGTCTTGGTGACGTTTGCTGGCTGTAGCTTGATCGGTCTAGAAGGAGATGCATTTAGAATTTTTTTTGCCAGAAGCAAAAGACGAATGCGGTAGTGAAGCGAGTTTGATTCCAGATCCTTAAAGTCTTTCAAATCCTCCACTCTGCTTTCTTGCTCCTGCTCCATTTTCTGAGGAAACAGGTTGTTTATTTGCACAGTACTTCTTTGACACAAATGGAACCCCTTATCATTCAAAGTACTTATGCATATTGTTACCTCTACCCGTAAATAAGTCCTTATGTGAGACTGATCAAGCCATTTGTTTGGATTTATGTCATGAACCGATTGAAAGCCTTCTTTTTGATCTATTGGACTAGACCAAAAGAACAGTCGGCGAAGATCCATCAAATGCTTTGAAGATAAAATATCTCCACACATGTTTGGATAGACATTAAAGTGACTATGTATAAAGTGCTTTTGGTCTGTTTCATTACAGTTTGGTTTTATTTAGTCTTTCCAAAGGGGTCAGATGAGGGTTTCTCATGACCCGGAGCTTAGTGATTTTCACCTTTCCGTTGATCCCCATGTGACCTGTGGCAGAAACACCTCCACTTTCAGCTGAAGAACTCTCCCCCTCTATGCTGCTTACAGGAAGTGAGTCCTTCAGGGATGAAATGACTCCCAGATGTGTGGAGGTGAGAGGAGTGCGCAATTTCACCCTTAGTCTAAGGGTGTCTCAGTCCTCTCTCATCGTGGCAGTGAAAATGTTCAGGAAACTCATTTGTGTTCACAAAACAAACCAAGGTGCCCGATTCCCTACCAATGATGATTTTAAAACTGTGAACCTTACCTTTTATCAAACCAAAGTTTTCTACCAAATGTCATTCTCGTCACATATGCAAAAAATACACATTTTAACGATGTAAAATGTTGTATTTCCTGTGGCCACCTGGTGGAGCTATAACCAACAATGTTCAGACATGGGCTGTTAACGTAGTTGGCAAATTTGTGACTGATCCTGTGCCGTGTGCCGAATTTCATTCGCCTTGAACAAACTATTAGCGCACCACACGCTGAAATGTGTTGGCTACAGAGCAATTTTGTCACACTCACTTTTGGAACTAATATCAGACGTACATTTTCTCAAGTTCTGAAGTGTGCAAAGGTCTGAAATAACATTCTGAGCAATTATAAATAAGGTTCTACACACCTTTTGTGCTCCAGCCCTAATAATGGAGATTGCCAGAGATGTACCAACAACAAAGGTAATATTACTGATACACTGACTTTGGTATAAGTTGACCCATCTTCACCACATTATAGGGCGTTTTCTTCAAGTGTGGGGGACTTCTTCCCAGACTCCTTACTTGGACAGCTACCTGGTATGCTTTCGTTCAACCCATGATATATGCTAGTGATACTAGGCTCGTTCAAGTGAGGTTGGAATGAACCATATATTAAATAAGATATTTATCATGACTGGAACGGGAGAGGCGGATTTAAGACAGACACCGATTTTATTTGACCAGTTTAAATGTACAGAAAACAAAAGTCTCTGTAATTAAGTGCGGTTATCGTCTTTCCGCCTGCTACAGTGTCCAAATCAATTGAGTTGTCGCAACATTCAAGCTAACCATTAATATTAAAGTGTTGGTCAGGGGGCACAGACGGCCTGGGCGTGCACGGCTTGATTGACGCCTGCCCCTTTTACTGCATGCCGCACTCTAGACGGAGCTGACGCACCTCAAATACCGAAGAGCATCCGCAAACACTGGAATTGCCCACTTGGTGCATTAATTTGCAAAAGTATTAAAGGACATTTATAAAAACAGAATTTATTTGGGTCAGACCATTCTTACAAAGTCCTTTACAAATAACAAACATTTCAAATAAAAAAAAAAAAAAAAAAACTTATGTGTGTTATTGAAATGAATCTTTTGGTCAGGCTAACATGCTAGCAAACTATAGACGGGTAACAAGACCTTTCCTGGTGAAGTAAAAAAATATCTGAGCCCCGTCGTTTTCAACATTTAAAACATGGCACACTATCTGGGAGGGAATCCACGATGAGGGCCTCCTCGCCCTCTAAATCCACCACGGTCACAATGGAAATTTGGCCGATTTCTCTCCCGACCTCGATCACCCCTTCCCGCAGCGGGACCACCCCGTCCTCCTCTTGCCGCACCCCCACCTCTCTCTGATCCCGCTTTAAGTGGTGGGGACTTGGGGCGCAGCCTCTCGATTTCTTCAGTGCAACCAGTCAAGTAAGAGTCAGACTCGATGAAGTGGCTGGAGTAAACTTCTGAATTGAAGTTGCTGTTGGTCAGAGTGGGGCCGACAGTCAACCATCCTGAAAAGAAATGTTTGAGAAAATGAGAAATAAGAATGACACGGAAGCACTGTGGTGGTGGAAACTCTAACCTGGCCGTATGGTGCTGTCCCTGCCGAACAGATGCAGGCGTCGACGGCCCAAGCAGAAATGCTCTATGATGTGGAAAATCTCCACTGGCTTGTCAATGTTGCCCATCTCAGGCTCCTCTGTGATGATCAGGTCTATATCTACGTTGGCATGAATGAAATCACCATCTCTGCTGCGTCTAACTGTGCCTTTGATTCCCATTAGACAGTGCTCCTGACATCGTACAAAATTGGAAGACATCAGGCAAAATCAAATACTTCTTTCCCTGAATGTATTTAACACCACTTACCTTTGTTCTCTGGAACACTGCTTTAGGGTCCAATGTTTTTGTTTTGCCCGGGTTGTCTTTATTGGTTTTGATCCAACAAATGTCTTCACATCTCCTGAAGCCCCACTTCCTCAGACACTGAAAGAGAGAGAACAATCATTCATTTAGTAGAATTCATATTTGAGATACGTGTATGATCATGATCTGTATAAAAACAAACAAATGCTCGTGAGATATACCATTCGTCCAAGATCCAGGCCTTCCCCCGAGCCACACCACAAGAATACAAAAGAGCGAATGGATGAGATTTCATCTATGTTCAGCTTCATGATCTAAGCCACACACAAACACACAAAAAAAGGCTTAACGGCGGGAAATAAATGCAGTGTTTTCCCTCCCATTCAACAGGGGGTGGGGTGCCCTGCTCCTTTACATGTCCTGCAAGAAAAGCTCAAAATAAATATTGCTGCTAACATCTTACAGCACATAGAGCCACAATGGCCACAAACCACGACTCAGAAGCACCACTCACTACCGCACCACAAACCCATCAGACTGCAAGAGCAGATCAAATGTGTAGATAACTTAAAAATTAAAGTCACCTTCCATGACATAATAAAGAGTCAGAACGTGTGTTGTGGTCCAGAAATGGTGTCATCATCTTTTTGGTGTATCATTACTTACATCATCCCAGTTCCAAAAGCGCTCATTGGCGATGATCCCAGACTCTCTGTAATATTCCTCCAGTGGAGGCTCGATCAGAATGGCATCAAATGTGCAATTCAGCTCTCTCAGATCAAACGTGTCTGGATCGGCTTGTAGATACCTGACAAAAGTAGTTTCATTAATATTAATCCTTAGAAGTCCTGGGCATTTTTGAGCATTGTCGACTAATGTACAACTTGCTCTAATAAATTACCTTTAAAACAGTTTTTTGTGGTAATGCTTGATACAAAAAAATGCACTTTTTTGTAAAACCACCGCTTCTTTTTTTTTTTTAAATAATTGTTCATTGCATTACACAATAATTCCACAACAAACCTGGAATTGTACAAAAAAATACAATTCTGAGCCTTACATTTTGTCATTTATTTATAGCAAAAGAATCAACAAATTGAGCGTGACCATTTTTATGTTTTATAACAAAAATCAAAAAAGTTGAGACAAAAAAAAAATATTCATAAATCCCCTCAAAAAGCAAAGACAAGGTCAAAACAATGTACAAATTGTATCAAAACGAGGCGAACCTCTGCTAAACCTTACACACTGTTCCGTGCACTTTTTTGTGCCAGAACTTTGAAAACACAAGCTATATCACAGGTCTTTTACTTGCCACACTTATCCCTTTTTCACTACTTGATCAACTGATAGCACTGATTTGAGGCCTGTTAAAAGAAACCAAGAAATGATTGCGCATTTCCTCACATTTTAATTCGAATTACCTTGCAAATTATGTCATAATTCTTGTAATGTTCCTTTAGAACGAAAAATATCACAATTAATAACCTTTTTTAAACCTACACATTACATATAAAATCAAAATTAAACAATAAGTGATTGCGTCCTTCCTACTTAATTCAAAATAGCTATTGTGTCTGGCAAATGCACCAGTGAGTGCAGAGACTCCTAAGGGTTAATGAAACCTATAATATATTATTGATAAATAACAAGATGTGATAAATAGTGTTAGATGGGAGTGAAAGACAATGTTTTGTTGAACAAAGTTTGTTCAATAATGAATTCAGCACATAAATATTAAACACTAAACCAAACCGACTGACTTGAGACGACAACCATATCTCAACGTAAGCAGAGGCTGCTCGGAGGTTTTCTTACATAGGTGGAGTGTTGGTGACCGAGATCAGCTCATCTTTCAGTCGTATAAGCTCTCTTTGTTTTGGGTACTCCTCGAATCGATCAGCCAATCCTAGACACAATCCGAACAAACAGCTTGAATGTAACCTCTTAGTGAGGAGAATACAATAAAATGACAGCAGGTCGGCCATTTACCTCCATCCCGGATAAAGTTCTGAGGTCTATGACCAGTGTCCACAAAGTGTTGGCAGTAATCATTGTGAGGATTTAAACTCTGAGTGCCCTGGGAAAAAAAAGCAGATAGTGTCAACTGGGCTGTACGATATATATCAAATTGATTTAAAATGAATAAAATATTATACCTTAAGGAAAGTGCTGGAGTCTTTGTAAACCTCTTCATATGGTCCACTCTCCTCTTGCTGTTGAGGCTCAACATCTTCCTAACACAATACAACACATCCTAGATCAGTCATATCATCTCTGGTCTGATCAATATACAACCATCCAAGCTGATTACTGATCAGAGCTCACTCACTTTCTGCTCCTCTTCATCCTCCTCTGGATCCTCACCTTCATTTACACACTTTCTTTTAGCACCAGGGCCTGAGATGTCAAATGACGATCTACAGAAAACAAAAAATGGTGATTGGGGTTGAAATTAAAGTATCAAGGCTCTAATTTGATGTCAAACAAACAAAATCTACACGTGTCGAGGGTAAAATCTCCCGAAACTAACCAAAACGAAAAATCTAAGTAACTGGTTTACGAACCTGCAGGTCTCTCTTGTCTCTTCGATCTGTTTTTGTTCATCTTTACTGTTCAGAACAGCCCCAATGCAGTCAGGACTATCCGCTCCAAGCTGTAAAACATACCATAGCCGAGATAAAACAACCGCTGTCTACAGTTTCTGGCGAACGCTACATTGATTTAAAGGAGATGGCTTTTGCGGGAAGCGAAGCCTTGTAACCTGTTGTGCGAGAAGCTGTCGTCTAAGCTTCTGCTTTTCTCTGATTTCTTGCAGTCGGCTGTTCATTTCAAAAATTATTTCTTTATTCTAGTATCTTATATAGGATTCTATATAAGATTAATAACAATGCGATAACATTCCATTCAATCAACAAACGAGAAAGGGTCGCGTATGTTTTACGTCAGCGCAATTCTTGGCGCGTCGTGACGTCATTACGCAGCGTCCGTTTTTATTTGGAGTTGAACGATTACAAAGTGTATTGCACATTATCAATACTGTATTAAATAGAGAATTGTGAAACATTTAAAAATATTAAAGCAAACGAAAAAGCTTCAGCAGATTCATTTGAAAGGTTTATTTTCTGTTATGTTTATTTAAAACAGAGCTTTACTGTTTTATTGCTTTTAAAATTGTTTGCATGGGCTGGTTCCTAAGATCCATTCCATAGCACAGAAATGTGGAAAAAAGTTTCAATATGAAGTGAATAGTTTCTTCCTTCTTACTGACTTCTAAAGCACATCATGAATTGAGAAATAATGGTGAATTGGACTTCTGTTGGTTTCTTTTTTTCTAAATGTTCTTTTTATTTTCTTTAAAAAATATAATTAAACTGCTATGGCTGGTATGTGCTTAAATTTTAATAGCCCTGATAATGTAATGTCCCATTGTCCTTTTTCTCTCAGTTCTTGATAGAATTTATGGCGTTCTTTGTTGTATGACAAAATGAAAAGTATATGCTCAACAGTCTCTTTTTGTTTACATAATGTGCATTCACCTGTATTGTGTTTTCCTATTATATGTAGTGCCCTGTATGTCCCATTCTTAGTCGTGTGATGATTCTTTCGTTTGTTCTGTTCCTTTTTCTTAGAGTCACCCACTCTATTCTGTACAAATGTCTGCCTGTTTCACTCCTATCCCAGTAATTTTACCAAACTGACAGTGTCTATGCATTGACGTGTGTTTTTGTTTTGGTTTTACTGTATGGAACTGACAGATCTATATGTTGTTTTTGTTGTTGTAGTATCTGTTTTGCTAACCTGTCCACCTTCTCATTGCCACCTATTCCAACATGAGCAGGAATCCAAAAAAAAAAACTTGTACTCAATCCTGTAAGCTCTAAATCATATAGCTTACAGTGCACTTCCTGTCACAGATCTACACAAATTTCCATATTTAATGCTTTCTAATGCAGAGAGACTACCCAATGCTGTAACGCCAATTGTTTGTTTCTCTTACCTATATCCATTGTAATGTTAGTAGTATTGCCACAAGTTCTGTTGTGTTTCAAAGATGATTTGCTCTCCACCAAGAGTTGAACTAAGCATTCAACAGGAATTGAGAAATAAAAAAGATGATACTCCAGACTAAATAATTCAGAGTCCCTTCAGAAACAATTTTCACAGGCAGTCATAATTTACACAGATGGATCAAAAGACTTCAGTTCAGCAGTATACAGGGCATAATATTCAAATAGCAGGGCTTGCAGGTTCACAATTTGGTCTCTAAAATGGATTGTGGGAAACTTAAACATGAATCAGGCCTAGGCTTTATCACAGCATGAGATAAGGCAGTTAGGAAAACTGTCTTAAGAAACAGGAAGGGCTATAGGCAAGTCTCAGGAAGGTGTCAGAGAGGGCCTAGAAGATCCTAGAAGGGTGAAGCCTTCATCCCTCATTCCAACCTGTGAATGCCCTGAAAAACCTTGGCCTGGAAAGGAAGGTGTCAGAGAGGGTCTAGAACACCCTAGAAGGGTGAAGCCTTCATCCCTCATTCCAACCTGTGAATGCCCTGAAAAACCTTGGCCTGGAAAACCTGTAGAGTTTGGGCAAAATGGTCACTTCTCTTGACGTGCCTTCACAAAGCAATCATGCAGCCGCTAAAGAATTGGTTGTGTGAAGGAACAATGTGATGCCCTATGGTTTCAGGTGCTGTAGACTAATATGCATTTGAAGCATTATATCCTGATGTCACCATCCCAGAAAAAATAGTCATGACTTTAAAAATCATCAGCCTAAAAGTGTTCAGAACACATAACACCCACGTACAGACCTGTATGGATAACCTAATTTAACTTTTCATGCCTGCAAGTGTCTGATGTGCCGTAAATCCTTAATATTTTACATTTTATGTTGATGGGTCGTCATTTAAAAAAGTTTACGAACCTGTCGAAATTAAGTCCCCATGTTGTTATTTCAAACAATGGAAAAGAGGGACACTGAGTTGATTTTGGCCTATTTATTGATAATCTCTTAAGTAGTTCATCTGTAACGTTCTAAATGTGTTTTGTTCATTTACACTTTACATTGTATACATCAGAAGAAGCAGATCCCACAAAAGACTAACATTTCGAGACTTTGTCAAACAGCCGTAAACTTCAAACCACAAAGTTCAAACACTGCTGGTCAAGACAGATTAGTTGTGATTTAGGTTGAAGATGAGCCTGCCTTGATTTCAGGACTTTTACAGACAAAGTGCATTGTTCATCTTTGGTAAGGGTAGATATTAAATTTCAACTAAGACTGGACGTCACGAGAGGACGTCTTTTCAAAGTCTTCAATGTCAAAATGTTTGCTGGGATGTTCTAATACCAGCAGAAATTTGAACAGCATTAACAAAGCCGTTTGTTATGTCTGCTTCGTCACGGTAGTAGCAACAAACTCCTAAACACTGATCCCAAACAACTTTCATCTGTTTTTGTCCACACTGAGGTCATCAGAGCCATTTCAGACATCACAGATGTGCAAGGAATTCTTCAACAAAACATTTCATTCACTTGTGATTTTTTATGAAGGCTCATCCTCGCCTGTGGATCACCTTTTTCCCATTTCTCTTTTGATGGTTGTTTCAAAGGCCAGATTGTTTTTCCAGAGGTGCTGATTTGCGAGGCACAAACTTTCTAACCCTGATCATCTTTGGCCGTGAGGTGGCTAGAGGGTGAATTTGAGCCACAAGAGGATGGAGATGGAGAACGAGAAGAGCGAGTGAGGGCTCTGGAGTGTTAGTGAAACATTATGTCACGGCCTTGACGAGGAAATGAAATGCACAGCATCAATCAGGCGGCAGGCCAAGATCAAAGCATGCCCCCACACTCCACCATATGGTTCTGTTTGACCACTGCTCTCTGCTTTTCCCCTCTGCACTTTTTTCTGTATTTTTTTCTTCTTTTTTGGGAGCGGATCTTTAGATTTTTTTGTGTCTGAAATTCCTGTATTTTACTGAGGCAACAATGTGGAAGCACGCAAGGTGAAAGGTGTAAGAAAACCAATCTTCTACTTCACACTTGCTTCTCAACTTTTCTCTATTGCCACAAGTTTCCCCTGCGTCTGTTGAGGAGTCATGTGTTAAGTTTTTGTATGATAAAACTCAACATTTAAGACAACCTGCTGAACAAAATTTTAGTTTTTAGCATCAACTTAAATTTTGAAGTTTTGAAACAACCGGCAAAATTTGTGGCGACTAGCGTTCTTTAGTTTTCACATTCTAAACCGTAAATATAAAGTAATATAATGTAAAAGCACATAATTCATTTTCAAATAAACAGATAAAGTTGGTCGGATAAACTGAAAAATATATTGTTGTCGGTTTTCTCGACGTTGAAACATTTTACACTAAATTTATACTGCACCTATTTAATAAAAACATACACAATATTACCAAACGTATGCATACAGGCACAGTGAAAACTCAATGACAACCGTATGAAGGCAGTATCATATTGCATATATTGCATCAATAAACAATTAAAAAGTGAGCAGGCCAGAAGAGCGAGAGTCTGGGTGGTACATGGGGAGGTAGTTCCAGGGTGCCCTCACCTCGCTCAGTTCAGTGGTGTGTGTTTTCCCAGGTCAGAGGTGTGGGATCTCTTTGGTGGCTGATCTCTTCGACAATCCCTGGGCTTCAAGTTTGATGGGCCCATCTCCATGCCATCTAAGCCGTCGGCTCATAGAGAGGTAGAGAAGCCCTCTTTCTATTTCCAGGGTTCCCTCTCCTCGTTTAGTCCAGTGTTGCATGTTTTCCTGTTGTGGGATCTCTTTGGTGGCGGAACTTCTCAGCTAACCCTGCGCTTTGAGCTTGATGGGCCCATCCCAATGACGTCGAAGCCATCGGCACATGAACAGCCAGGCACTCTAGAAGCCCTCTCTCTAGTTCCAGGGTGCCCTCACCTCACTTAGTCCAGTGGCGCATGTTGTCCCGGGCCAGAGGCGATCCCAGGACTTCAAGCTTGATGGACCCATCTCCATGCCGTTGAAGCTGTCTGCCCATGGACAACCAGACGCTCGAGAAGCCCTCTCTCGGGGAACGGGTGCCCAGCCGAACTCAGTGACTCAACTAGTCTTATACCACTCTCTAGTGCACACTGGAAGGAGTGACTCTTTTCCCATCGGCTGAGTCCAGCTTAAAAGGGCACAGCCTGATGATTGGCACCTGGCAACGCTGATCTTGTCCCACACCCCATCACTGATGGTGCTTAAGAGGTCAAAATGAAAAGTAAACAGATTGTTAAAGTAATCAGACTGAACCCTATATAGCGCTGAATATATAAACAGGAACTGTCTAATGAACTCATATTATTAAAAAAAATCATATGGCAGGACAACTGCTCCATCAAATTGATTAACTGCAGTTTTAAAGTTTGGTACTTGAAGCATTTATGTTTTTGGTACAGTTTGGTACTTAAAAGCCAAAACCCTTACCAAGTTCTTGTTGCTTACCCCATTCAAATCAGGCCCAGTGTTATTTTCTTCAGAGAATCATTGTTTAAATGCACTGCTGTACATTTTCTATGCGCCTCCAGCACAGTGAGCTGTTTATTTCCTGTCAGAAATTCTGGGTGACGTTGTGGTGTTTAAAATCTTGATCAGATGCAGGTTTTTTGTAGGGAAAAGGGCTTGAGATCGTATTGGCTCCAGAGCCTGATTTCAACATGAGACCACCGTGATGCAAATCTAAATAGCCCAAACCAGCAGTGAAAGCAGCTCTAACTCTTTGTGACAGAACACAGGAAAATTCACAGGGAAAGAATGGGGCTTTGGTGGTGTAGACATAAAATATCAAAGTCGTGTAGCAGTTTGTTTTGTTTTACTTAAAAAAATATTCTTTTTGTAGTAATGATCGCAATTTTTCTACTCTGAAAGAAATAAGTGAGTGCTGGTTCTGGCGCTGCTACTACATATACAGCGGTATGCAAAAGTTTGGGCACCCCTGTAAAATTTTCATGATTTCAGAAAAATTTCAGATAAATAAATCATATAGGAGACAAACATAAATGATTAGTGAATAAAAGTTAAAATAATTTATGTAAGGTGTGCATGAATTATTAAAACAAAAGTAGGCATGTGCATAAAATTAGGCACCCTTTAATTTTATTGATTTCAATACCTTTACACTACCTTCAATAGTAGAACTAAATCAAAATTGGTTTGGTAACCTCAGTGACCCTTGACCTCCAGACACAGGTGAATCCAATCATGAGGAAGTATTTAAAGGAGGCCAATTGTAAATGTTTCTCCTCTTTACATCTTCTCTAAAGAAGGGAGCCTCAAAACAACTCTGAGATAAATGATTGTTGAAGATCATGGTATAAGGAAAGGGCACAGAAAGCTCTCAGAGATTTAAGCTCTCAGTTTTAAATGAGAGGAACATTGTGAAGAATCGAAAGCCCAGAGGCACAGTTCTGGTTAAGGCTCGAAGTGTAGAGCATGAAAAATCTCAGATAAGCTGTTTCTGTTCCTGGTCACTTTAACCCTTAGCAGTCTGGGGCCTTTTGGAGTTTTTTTTACCCTCTTTACAATTTGCTCTAATAAATTATCTTTAAAACCACTTTCAACAAGATACTTTCTTTTTTCCACAAATATTTTTTGATTAAATTACACAATAATTCCACAACAAATCTTACTGCACAAATCTCAAAATTTGAGAATGAACAGTTTTTTATGTTTAATAACAAAAATCAAAAGTGTTGAGACAAAATAAAAATCCATAAATCCCCCCAAAAATGCAAAGACAATGTGAAAGAAAACAAAACAAAAAAACAGGCGACCCTCTTGAACCCAATCAATTTTTGTTGCTTTGAGCTTTTTGTGCAAGAACTTTGAAAACCACAAGCCATATCACAGGTCTTGTACTTCCAAGGGTTATCCCTTCTTTTCACCACTAGATGGCACTGATTTGAGGTCTGTAAAATGAAACTGAAAGACGCTCACGCATTTCAATTTCAATTACCAAAAATATCAAAACGAATAACCTTCTTGAAACCTAAACATTATATTTTTTATATCCAAATTAAACAATAGATGGGTCACATCATTCCTACTAAATTCAAAACAGCCGCTGTGATTGGATGTGACTTCGAAGGGTTAAGCTAAAGTGAATATTAAAGTTTAAAGTGATACATAGAGTGACTTAAAGCATTTATTAAATCAGAAAACATGCACATATACACAATAGTTACACACAAATGTAAGCTTGGGACAGGAAACCCCACAGGACATACATACACACTGTGATTTATGTTTATACTCAACATGTTTGAAATAATCACCATGCGATAGGGTCAACAGAGAGACGGCATGTGCTACGGCTGCTCAGCGCCTTTCTATTGCTCTGTATTGAGCTGCACTGAAGCAAATAGTGGAGGAGTGAGGTATTGGAGATGTGGAGGGGGTTGTGTACAGACCCTAAGCTTGTTTTGGGAGAAATCTGGAACCAATATACTTCAGACAATTTCAAGAAAACTCTACAGCAGAGTCTTGCTACTACCCTAAGTTTGAGGACGTCCCTCTGTGAACCTGTCCTCCAATCAAAGTTCTCCTTGCCTTCTTGTTTCCTTTGAGAAGCTCCACCCCTGAACCAATCCACGGCTCAACCAATAGAAGATCAAAGAAGGTGGGGGCTCTGGAGACTCTGGCACTGGCTTTTATAAGAGAACTGACAGCCACATACTGTTTTGAGGTCTCCAGAGCTGACCCTGAGACTCAGAAGACTTCAGGATTCTGCAGAAATGGACCATTTATAACCATCTTGCATTTTATTTCACTTATATTTGCCTTCAAATTGTTTCCATCTGAAAGTGAAGCTTCAAAGCGAATCAATAAGTGGAGGATTGATCAGAGTAGGACAACTGACCGTCATGCGAGAGGAACAGTCTTGTGGGGAATTTCCCGAAGGTGGGATCCTACCTTGTGAAGAGGAGCAAAAACGGCACCCTAACAAGTGCCACGTTCTTGTTGCCCCATCAGCAGGTGCCCGGAAACGACTGACGGGTCCCAAGAAAGAGCCCCTGCTTCAGGAGGATAAAACCTCACTTGACGGCATATCCACACTCTCTCCAACCGGTCCCAAGCGTTCCAAGCGAAGCTCCCCCTCTTCATCCTCATCTTCCCTTGTACCTGTTGCGAGTGCAGTGTCTCCTGTGCCTGGGCAACCTTTTGAAGACCTCCACACACAGCGAGTCATTGCAAATGTTCGGGAAAGACAGCGAACGCAGTCCCTTAACGATGCTTTTGCCTCACTTCGGAAGATCATTCCTACACTCCCCTCAGATAAACTAAGCAAGATTCAGATCCTTAAACTGGCCTCCAGGTACATCGACTTCCTTTACCAGGTGCTCCAGAGTGATGAGATGGATGCTAAGCTGGCCAGCTGCAACTACCTGGCACACGAGAGGCTGAGCTATGCTTTCTCCGTCTGGAGGATGGAGGGTGCTTGGTCCATGTCCGCCACCCACTAGAGCATTTCAATCCAAACTTTAGCTCCAATGTTCTTCCAAAATCTGTGCCAAAGAGAAAGTGACTCTTTTTGTCTCAATCCATTGCTACCTGTCCACATTGCTTTTTGACCTGTGACCCAACCTGCCTCAAGAAAACACTGAGAGAGAACTTTCACAGGTAGGTTGATTTTTGAGGTAGTGTAATGTTTATTTGAAATATGGAAACGTTTCTCTACCTAGATTTAAATTATTGGGTTTATATTAGTACCGTTGGAGGCTGATCAAATACCAATCAAAAAGGGTTTATTTGATCAGGTTCCTTTGATTCCAATCTAAAAAATAGGTTAATTTGAACAGAATCTAATTAATTACTTATCTTTATCAGGTTCTTCTCTTAAGGTTCAGGTTAATCTGATTAGAATCATCTTAATTTGATTACATGTTTTTATTCTGGTTAACTTTATCCGCATCTTATCTAAAGATTTTCGGTTAAATTTTATCAAATAGCAGTTTTTTTTAAAAAATCGGGTTGATTTGATCAGGTCTCAAATTCAAAAACAATTCAGATTAGTTTGATCCAATTCTGATCAAAAGATGTCAGATTAATTTTATAGGATCCCAAATCCCCTAAATCAAATCACTATTTACCGTTATGGGAAAATATACTTTTATAAAGATCTCAAATCTAAAGAAATGACCACCGAATTGTTTGATGTGTGCGGAAAATAGCTTATTAAACATGAATATCTAAATGTTGACCCTTGAACCTCCCGAATATAGATTTAATTAAATTTTGAGCCCGATCTACAGTAGAAGAGTTGCTTTTTTACTAGTTTTAATTGATAACTGTTAAAAGTCATTTTGGCTAAAGTTCCAAATGAATAACAGCAAATTAAAAAAATTTAGCACATTTTATCCACATTTCCTATTAAAGCTATTAAATATTTCCTATTAAATATCTGGTAAAAGTGATAAAACTTTAAATTTTATAAAATAATACTGTATGGAAGTGACTGGATATTTCTTATAATCTAAAGGTTGCTGTCCTTATGTATATTTTACGATTAAATTGTTTTTTGTTTAATAATCACATTAAAGTGTGAATTAAATAAAACAGTGTCCCAAAATGTGTTTAAAAACAAATTTATGCTCAGACATTTTACATTTATTTACATTATTAGTCTCTTTCTCCTGTTACCCATCTTTGACATTTAGAAAGGTTCTCCAAAATATCCTAAAATCTTATTATTCTAACCCAGAAGTTTAAAATTGTTTTCCCAATATAATTATCTAAAACCCATCAGTATTCAGATCTCATCATATAAACACTCTAGCCTGCATTTCTCACGCTAAAGTTTATTCTTGTTATTTTACGAACTGTGGTCCATTTTAAATTAACGTCTTGCAAATTGTACGTACTTCTTTCTGGTTATTCTCCACGGAGCTCTTGGAGCATGTGCTGCTGTTTAAACAAGACAGAGCAAAGAAAACTATTAAAGAGAAAGAGAATGTGAGCGAACAGGAAGCAGGGAAAGGTGGAGAGGAGAACCCTGAAGCCCAGGGGCGTAAATCGCCCTCCCTCTGCCCTCCACGCCATCTCAAACCCAGTGTCCCGCAATCAGAGGCCAGCGGGCCCAGACTCACAGGAACCTGATGATTGGAAACACTTGTGCGCCAGAGTGGATGCAACATGACACTCGTACACACGGATGCACTCCATAATCCCATTTGATGTTAAAATATATACTTTTTTTTTAAATTTCAGGTCTTGTCACAATTAAATAGTGTATACATCTTTAAAATTTAAATCCAGATGGATCCTGTGTGTTTTAGATGTGGCTAGCACCACATTTCTTTATAGGTGTATAGCATCTATAATATAGAACTGATGACACACACATTGTTGTGTTCTTGGCACATCTCTGCAGATCAAACAAACAATGGTTTGGAAATATGACCACAGTGGTGAACAATTATTAATACTTTTATGGGTTGAAAACCTTATAGACAAAAACATCATTGCTGTGTCAGATGACAAAGTATCAAATATGCAAAATTCATTATAATATAAAAAAAATAATAATACAGAAAACAACAGTGGTGTTAAAGGTTAAAAATGTGATTAAATATTTAAATGGGTTGTGGTTGTTCATTCACTGAGGTTTACCAAAAGAAAGATCACGAAATATAAAAAAAAAAGCCTTGATTAAAAAAAATAAATAAACGAGACGTGGTCCTGTGGAGTAGTGGGCAGTGCACCAGACACATCCGTGAAGTTGCATATGGGGATGTGGGTTCGATTTGCCATCGTTCCCATTCCTCACCACTCTCTCTCTCTCCTGACTTATTTGCTGTCTCAGTTTTTTACATTTATTTTAAGTCAGTGTCTTTATTTTTATTCATTTTAGATTCAGCAGAGAAATCTAAAATGACTACAAATCCATAAAATTAATACACTGACTAAAAAAAATCCTACAAATTAAAATGATAGCAGCTCTTTTTACGGACATCTTCAAAAGCATATGCTGTGATTGGCCTAAGTTTCTGAATATTCATAGAGTCAGCTCAGGATATATGTTCCAATAAGAGATGAAAATGTGGCCAGCATAAAAATCTACATAAAAAAATTGCAAGTATTACTTAATGCAGTCGAGATTTCTCTCTTTACGTTTTTTCTGAATTCAGTCAATGCTAACTGCATAGAAGGTGTATCTCTATGTTAATTGTGATAAATGTTATTGGCTCAGTTTGAATCCATTATTTAAAGCAAATTTTGGCATGTTACAGTAGCGATTTTATTGAAAATGTTATTTTTTCAGAAGTTGGTGCCAATAAATGCAGATAAAAGAAAGACGTTTGGAAGTCTGAAACCATAAGCTAGTTTATGTTTAAAGATTTATACATTGCAACTCTTCCTTAAATTAAATTTAGGCAGAGGTAATTTTTTCTAGATTTATTTTAATTATAATCTTCTGTGACTTTGACAAAAGTTTTATTAATAATTCTGTCTTTCTACAATTTAACATGATTAAAGCCGCCTGTTTTTCTGATGACTGAGACGTCTTTAGAAAAAAAGTCTGATTTATTCTGGTCTTTTTATGACAGCAAAACGGTCTGACATTTGAACTTTTAGCTGTATGTACAAGTGTAACAAATGAACAAGACATTAACCCAAGTAAAAAGAAAATGGATTTCAGTGGACATGTCTATCCAAGGGTCATAAAAAATTAAAAATTACCCAATAAAAATATTAATGTTTTATAGAGAGGCAGATTTATGAAGAACTTTTCATTCAAAAACAAAACCTCATCAAAATATATGAACTAAAAGCTTAAAAATAGTTAATGTGCACGGTGCATTAAAACTTTTTGTAATTTCTCAAATTATTATTTTTGGGGGGCGTTCGGTGCATTTTTGAGGGTCTAAATGTGCTCCAAAAGTCACCAAAATTTGCACACATCAGAACTGGTGAAAAATTTGCATAGTGATTTTGTAAAAATGGCCCTATAGCGCCACCTAACATGTTTCAGCTTATGGTGTGCTAAAAGTTTGTTGTAAGCGAATGAAATTCGGCACACATTTGTAGGGTACCAAGACTTAAATTTGTCATATCTAGTGATACCTCGAAATATGAAATTATTCCATTCCAGAGTGGCCTTCATATCCTGAATTTTTCGTATGTCTAAGCAAGTTTTATTTACAATGGCTCTCAGAAACAACAGTATAAGTTGGTAAAGAAACTTTTCTTCAATCCTTAACTCTAAGGATTGATAATGTAATAAATGATAAACAGAAAAAAATTAATGCTAAATAAGTACACAAATGTGAAACTTTACCGTGCGAGTGAGGCGATGTGGCTTTTTTGAACACCAACACGATGCATAGACAGTACCGAAAGCGCTTCTGAGAAGGTGTCATGGGTAAGATCTGACCAATAGGAGAGCAGAACTGTTGGTGGCGAGTATACTACAGTCACGTGACGCCCAGCGTAGTCAGCCATGCATATCTTGGAATTTTTTTAGTACCATGAAGCTACTTATTTTACGAGAGACCTTTTGTATCTTGAATTTTTCGTAACGTGAAGCATTCGTATCTCGAGGTACCAGTGTAGATTGCGTTTCCAAAATCGTCAAGAAGTCAGTTATTTAGCAAAAACGTCTAAAAACGGCCACATATTTGAACAAACTCCTCCTAGAGAATATTACTGTACTTAAGGCATATGGGATGTTGAAATGTGAAGATTCTTCCACTTCTTCCAATAAACGTGTGTGCACTGTGGTCTTCGCCAATAAACAGGACGTTGTTATAACTCAGCCTGATGTCTGATTGGTCCCAAATTTACCAGCTGTTATCAATCTGAACACATCTACAAAAAACACTCCCAGTTATAGTGCCAGAGGAAATATTTGTAAGGTGCTTCTTCTTTCTATTCTAGAAAATAGTATGAACTCATCACACAGTCATAACGTCCTTACCTCAACTGCATTCCAGCATAGCAACACACCAATGCAACAAAGCAGCTGCTCAAGAAGAAGCACATTGAGATGCTGGAGTGACATGGGAAATTTGTTGATGGAGCTGAAGGTTTGAGTTACCAGACCTCAGCCTCCAAACATTATTGACTCTGATCTTCTGAGAAAGGCTCAATTACTCATTTCACTTCATTAGTTTATAACTTTTATTTTGTTGATTTCAAAAACAGCAGGGGATCAAATACTTATTTTCCTCCCTATAGCATATAAAATTCATTATACTAAATAAGTAAAGTATGACTATTGAAGTGTTTCAAAACTGCATTTTGATATATTTTTTATCTCATTTGTGTCTATCAACAGTTTCCCCATATTTTCGGAGGACATCACTACAAACCTGTGACCCTTCCATTCTTTTAGTGGAGCTACAGATACTTTTGAGGCTCTTGAAGAGTGGATATCATGCACTTGTGCTCCAAACATGATCCTGATTCAATATAAACTGACTGAATCCAGAGGCAATGACTAATCTGAGATCAGCCAAGACTGTGAACAGAGAGAAATGGAATGGATTCATGACAAGCGCTACTAACCTTATCCTGATGGAAAATGACGCTCCAGCTTTCCCTAAAGCAAGAAATTAATTGCTTCAGGGTTAAAGCACCCATCTTTTATGCTGTAAATTATTCAAATCTTTTGCTTCTATTTCATTTGGTATATGCCACTAAATGTACAAAGACTGTTGGGAAAATAAAGCTGTACGATAATTTCTAACAACAAATGTTGGGTTATTTTCTGTATTTGGCTGGTTTTATTTTAAATGGCTTTCACAAGACAAACACAGCATTAATACACCAAATGATCTCCCTGGTCATGTGACATTGGAATTTGTTGGAGTGAGTAAAGGCATATTTTGGACCAGTTATGCAAAGCAACCAGTTTCACGCTCTGTTGAAACTGGGGTTAAATATATGATGGAGGGGAGAGATTAAATTAGGAAACAGTGGATAATAGAATAAAACATGAGGTGTAGGTTTCACAATGATTTCAGGCTCCCCAGGTTCCTTTTGAACGAATGTACTTTAACAAAGTTAATATTTCCATAAATCACAATTTGGATTTCTTACTTGGAGGGCCAACTTAGACTCATTTTTTACGATTCTAACAAAACTCTTTTATAGGTTAAAAGACAGACATCTCCCAATACAGACATTTAGCTCTGTCTTGTTTTTGAAACAATTAGATAAAAGACAATTTTAGAATACTGTTCCTTAATTCAGACACAACTAACTGGTAGTTAATTGCAAAACTAAGTAGTAACTATCAATAACCTCCACAGCATATGGGGTAAGTCTTCAGCAACTATTCAGTAGTTCCCTGAGAATTATGTGGTAATTTGTTAATAACTATTTGGTAGAGTATATACGCTACGTACATAGGTAACTGTATGGTAACAATTCAGTAGTTCCATAAGAGCATAAGGTAAGTCTTCAGTAACTATTCAGTAGTCCTCTGAAAACTATGCTGTGAATATTCAGTACCTCCCAGAGAACTGTGTGGCAACTCTACAGAAACCATTCAGTAGTTTCCTGAGAAATGTGTTGTAAACTCTTCAGTAACAATTCAGTAGTTCCATAAGGTTATGTTCCAGAGAACTGTGCTGCAACAGACAGACACTACGTATTGTTTTGTTTTAAATAACATCTTTGGATAAACTCAACACATAAGCCTTCTCTCACTCTTTATAGGCTTCAATAAATCCATGTCTGCTTGGCAAAGAGTCTAAAGTGTTTGACCACAAAAGCGCTACATTCTGTTGTTTACTGCGTTTAATTATGTAAAGGAATGGCAAAGAGAAGAACATTCCTGTACAAGAAAAAAGGGAGGAAAATGGCAAATAAACCATTTCCATTCACAAAAATCTAGTTTGATGATATAAAAATGCATAGAGACAAAGTTAGCAGATTGTTATTAAAAATTAAGTTAGATTTCTTCATCAAAGAAATTTTTCAACACTAAAACTTTGACAGAGAATGACCACTTCTGGCAGTTTAATTTAGTTTAACCCTTGGAAGTCTCTGCACACCGGTGGGTTTGCCAATCACAGTGGCTGTTTTGTATTAAGTAGGAATTATGCAACCCACATACTGTTGATAACTTTGATTTCAAAAATAATGTGTAGGTTTCAAAAAGGTTATTCATTTTTATATTTTTGGTTTAAACAAACATTAAAAGAGTTATGACATAATTTTGCAAGGTAATTCAAATTAAATTGTGAAAAAAAATTGAGATTTCGATTTCGTTTTACAGACCCCAAATCTAGTGGTGAACAGAAGGGATCACCATTGAAAGTACAAGACCTGTGATATGGCTTGTGTTTTTTTCAATGTTCTGGGACAAAAAAAGTATACTGGGATAAAAACTTTGCTTTTTGGGGGGATTTATGAATTTTTATTTTGTCTCATCACTTTTGATTGTTGTTGGGTTCATTCTCAACTTTTGTTTATTGTAATAAACAAATATTTGTAAATTTGTACTTTAATGCACTGCCACAAAAACATAAATTAAAATTACTTCAAATGTAAATTTGACTTACAGAATAACGACAATTACACTATTAGAATTAGCATTTTCTAGAAATACATTTAAAATTCAAGCTTTATAGAATTTATAATACATTATTTAGTAATAAAAGGAAGATTGTTCAACAAACAATGTTTTCAAAACATGAAAACAATGTGACTTCCAAGTTTTTACTAGAAAAAGTTTTTAAAAGTATAAGCCTCTAATTGTTTTGCCCAACATTAGAAATTACAAGTTTTGTTCATTTTAAATATAAAAAAGCTTAAATAATTTACACAGAAAACACCACAAATCCAAAATTCAGGCAAACAAATATGCTTTCTTTTTAATCAGGAAGAAAGAAACAGTACAAAATAGACATTCTTTTCTATACATAGAATGGTTTAAGAGATGGGAGATGAACAAGGGAATGCATCTTTAGGCACACACTTTCAAAAAGCAAGATATTCTTAGTTACCAGATCCAGTTAGTGGCAGAGAACTGAAGCACTTCAAGGCACGGTGGTGAAGTCAAGGGGAACAAATAAAAAAAATCACTTCAAAATTAAATTAATTAATTCCTCAACCTCATATTGTTCATAAAGTTGAAACTGCTAATCATCCCCCAAAATAAGACGAGGATCTTTTGATCCTACAGTTAACCCCTAGGTAACAGTCATTCAGAAAAAATAATCTAATATGACTCCAGTGGTTCAGATTTTTACAGAACTTCTCTTTGGCTTACTGACCCATTTAGGTCCCACTCCTCAACATGACCCGGTGCCTGTGCCAGTCACAGGAAAGATACAACCCAGCTATTGTTTAACTTTGAAGTTTCATTTTGAAGTTTTAAAAAGGGTATACGTTTTGATATTTTTGGTTGTAAAAAAAACATTAAAAGAGTTATGACATATACATTGCAGGGTAAAATGTGAAAAAAAATATGCCAATTTCATTTTACAGACCACAAATCTGAAGTACAAGACCTGTGATACGGCTTGTGTTTTTCAAAGTTCAGGCATAAAAAAAAACACACAATGGAACAAAAAGTGTTCAGTGTATAAAGTTTAGGAGTATTAAAGTTTTACTTTCACTTTGTTTTTTACCTTGTCTTTGCGTCAACACTTGATTTTTACAAAAGTATTTTTGCTGTAAAAATTTTTTTTTGTTTTTTTTGTCCAATTTCAGGGTTGTGAAATTTTTGAAAATATTTGAAAAAAAAAACACAAAAAAAACACGATTGGTTTGTTAAAAAAAAGTCATATCAAGCATTGCCACAAAAGTTAATTTATTATTTATTAGTAGTAAAAGTAAAAAAATTCCTCATACTCCCCTTTAACGGTTAACTGCTGCCAGCTTGAAGCTGCGGGAAGTGCTCAAAGCTGATAAGTGATCTTTCGATGTTTTGTACAAATTATAGTAACAATTTAGGAAACAATGGCTAATTGAGCCACGTGCATCTGCTTGCGGTCTGCAGTAAAAAGGGCAGGCGTTGAATTATCTGTCCACATCCAAATCAGACCCAATTGAAAATATGTTTTTTGTTGAGAGTCCAAACATGAGAAGTCTCATTCTATGGGCGATCGATTACAGAAAATAAAACGTGGATGATGAGATCTCTTTCTACACAGCGGTAGGATTTTTCTTTGCAAATTAAACTGAATTGCTGTGAAAACTTGTGAGTTTTTAGCTCTGGGTGCTACTGCAAAACAGACTTTATGCTAGCATATGTTAACATTAGCTTGTTTTAACAATAGAAATAATAGCCACCACAAAACTTCCAAAATGAATTCTCTATATTTTATTAAAAACAAAGCACAGTCTGTTACCGCTTTAGTTTTCTGTATAGAAATGTAAGGTTGAACCACTGGACTCAACATGGAGCATTCAAGTCTTTTTGAAGATGTGAAACAAAAGAATTTGGTAGAGTTCTTCTAACAACTTGGGTACTCAGTGACCACAAGAGGAAATCCCTTAGAAGACATCCCCTGTTTGTTGCAGGTGGGGGTCTCTCCTGTATGAATTTGGAGAAATACATTTTTTTTGAGAATGAATAGATTCAGGAGAATGAACAGATAAGGTAGAGTAGTAAAAACAGAACCGCAAAGAATCTCCTTGTTATTTCAGAAGGCATTGGAGAGAGTATAGAAGAACTTTTAGAGGTATATCAAAACAGTACAACTGCACAAAGTGATGTATTTAATATAAAAATAGAATTACATTTAAGACTCAGATCAGTGTCCAAAGGAATGTCAAATCTGTCTGGAACCCCCAGCAAGTGCTTGTTGAGTCAATTCTGCATTTCCAAACGGCTTTTGCTGGTGTTTGAGGGATTTCAGCAAGACTGCTGTCAGTTCAGAGAGATTAGCTAAGACTTTGTTCATTTCAATAAGACTTCATGGGGACTGATGGGCAAAGGCTACCCAGGGTCTTCACAAAAGCCAGAAACACAGATCAGGACAGTGCTATATACATGAAATCTTACAGATGCATCATTGATATACACAGTGGTTTGGTAAAAGGCAACAACAGTGAAGGCTGATTGGTCTGGAAACCAAGGGAGGAATGCTACTGGTAAAAAAAACCTTAAAAGGTTACATAGTCTGGGTACAATCTTACAGTATCTTTGGATATAAGATTTGTCAAATACTTTATTTACTGGTATCAAAACTATTTATGTTGAGCACAAATATATTTGTAAGATGGAATGTAGAAATAATATTTTCTGTGAGGGTCAGAGGGGACTTAATCAGTAGAAGTGTAGTCAATGTAGGATCTTTCATTAGAAGATTGGTCAAGATAGACTTGGATTAGGAGATGGGTCAATGTAGGATCTTAGATTAGGAGACGGGTCAATGTAGGATCTTAGATTTGGGAGATGGGTCAATGTAGGATCTTGGATATGGAGACGGGTAAATGTAGGATCTTGGATTTGGAGACGGGTCAATGTAGGATCGTGGATTAGGAGACGGTTCAATGAGGGATCTTGGATTAGGAGATGGGTCAATGTAGGATCTTAGATTTGGAGACGGGTCAATGTAGGATCTTGGATATGGAGACGGGTAAATGTAGGATCTTGGATTAGGAGACGGTTCAATGTAGGATCTTGGATTAGGAGACGGTTCAATGTAGGATCTTGGATTTGGAGACGGTTCAATGTAGGATCTTGTATTAGGAGACGGGTCAATGTAGGATCTTGGATTTGGAGACGGTTCAATGTAGGATCTTATATTAGGAGACGGGTCAATGTAGGATCTTGAATTTGGAGACGGTTCAATGTAGGATCTTATATTAGGAGACGGGTCAATGTAGGATCTTGGATTTAGAGACGGTTCAATGTAGGATCTTGGATTAGGAGACGGTTCAATGTAGGATCTTGGATTTGGAGACGGTTCAATGTAGGATCTTATATTAGGAGACGGGTCAATGTAGGATCTTGGATTTGGAGACGGTTCAATGTAGGATCTTATATTAGGAGACGGGTCAATGTAGGATCTTGGATTTGGAGACGGTTCAATGTAGGATCTTGGATTAGGAGACGGTTCAATGTAGGATCTTGGATTAGGAGATGGGTCAATGTAGGATCTTAGATTAGGAGACGGGTCAATGTAGGATCTTGGATTAGGAGATGGGTCAATGTAGGATCTTGGATTAGGAGATGGGTCAATGTAGGATCTTGGATTAGGAGATGGGTCAATGTAGGATCTTAGATTAGGAGATGGGTCAATGGGGGATGTTTTTCAGGAGCTTTGACTACATGCTTAGTTCCAGTGAAAAGAACAAAAGAGATTTTAGAAAATGGCATATTACCAATGACAAATTTTAAGGAACAGTTTGGGGAGAGTCTTTTGCAGTACACCTTCACACCAGTATACAGGCAGGGTCCATGAAGACATGGATACATGAGGTTGGTGTATAAGAATTAGGGATTATCGGGTTAGGGAGGCCTTGTACAAAATTAGTGTTTCAATTAAATTGAAAACAGGCACCTTAATCTTGGCTAGTTAAACTCTACAGAAGCTGACTTTTGACAACCCAGTACCAAGCTAAATTAGTGAATAATAATAATAAACTGTGATGTTAAGTGTTTTACTTTATAACCATATCCTGTTTGACCTCAATCATATCAACCGACTTCTGAGTAAACAGTTTTTGGATTTGATAACAAAAAGGCTTGAAACAGATTTTGAGAATAAATTTTTTCTAATATGGGGTATTCCACAAAAAACACAAAGTCAAACAAGCACCACGTAATGTACGACTGATGGAGTTACATCCCAGTGTATCAAATCCAATTTTGACAGTCAATAAAAATAATGGTAGGAAAAAATGCTGGTATTTACCACTAAATATGTCATAATCTCAGGGACATTAGGACGTAGGACTATGTAGGACGATGATAATGAATGGTGCCATACTATGACCAATGTTGGACAATAAACAATTTTAACTTTACATAGAGCTGTGTGCTGGCTGTGAAAAATAAAGCAGCTTACAAAAGATGGTTCCCAAGAAAACAAGAAAAAGTCTAAGTACACAGGAATAAAGAAAGGCACCAAATTTAGGAACAAGAGGCACTGATTTCCCTTCTCCATATAAAGTAGCTTTTTTCTTCAAGTGACCCATTGAGATTTTGACAGAGGTGATTTTGTTTGTAATGCACTGCATGTAGGAATAAACAAGACAAATGGAGAACGCCACTGCCAGGTTTCTGAAAGCACTTTCGCATCACCTCTATTTTTAATTATAAGCTTTGAGTGGAAAGTATTATCACAACCTTTTTTTTTAATCCTTCCTCATATTGAACTCTCCAACATTGATCACTTATTGTTTATGTAACAGTTTGGTGTGTTCGACCAGAAACTCAGACATTTTGTGTTTATGCGCTTTGAAATTCTCCTCCACGGGAGTTGAGATTATCAATCTTTAAGTCAAATTTAAAAATGATTCTTTTAAAAATACCAGTGGTTGGGATATGTTTTGGTGACATTCATGTTTAGATTTCATGTCTTTCTAATTACTTTGTTAAATAGGTTTCTGTAGAACAGTGTTTTGAGTTTTCCCAGTCTATCCGGCTCGAAGTGCCAAAACGTTACACTTCCATCACAAATTCCATTAATATGTAAACTGTGGGCCAATTACAGAGTAAACGCAGAATATAGCTGAGTGTCAAGCCCCTAAGCTGAATGTTTGAATACAGAAGATACTGAAAGATATAGACACACATACAAATCATTTTCAAATTAATCTGATGTAAAAAAAAGTTAGGTCTACTTTGTCTCAGGAAATATAATACTTCCTGTGTCCGTGATATTAAACCTACAGTGGTCGTACTGTTTGGATGCAGTGGTGTGTGTTTGTGTGCCATAGACTTGCCGACAGCTGGTGTGCCCCTCTGGCCACAGAATCACCTGGTTTTCAAGTGTATAGCCTTTGGAATGCAGGTAGAATGAACTTTAAATTGACAGATACACAATGTTTCCTTTTTTGTTTCACTTTCAAAACAAACAAACTATGTACAGAAAATATTTTCCAATTTTTGGAAAACTTCACGGTTCACATTATGGAATGCACAGTGCGGAAAACAAACAAAAATGGATGAAAATTACCCACAGATGTCACGCTTTCTCTTCTTCTTTAGTGGTTTAACTAATGACATCATAGATTTGAGCCACTTTGTGCTTGCCAGGTGCACGACAACCCGAAATTTCGTTTAACCTTTCCACCGTTTGCTGCTCTGGGGTTTGAAAGTGGATTGACTTTGAAGAAGTTCCTCAATCAGTCAGGTTTTGCATCTCCAGCAGAAGTAAAAAAATGTTTGAGGCACCAGGGATTTTTAGTGAACATCCAGTGTGAATGTTCAAGGTGATATGGTTGCCAGTGCCACAGATGCATAATCACAGCCCTATTAAGCTTCTCCGTTTGGGAGTGTGTCGATGAATCTCCTCCCACCAAGGCACTGCTGGTTATGAGGCATGGCTGAGGTGCCATTTATTTGCTGGTTTTCAAAGGATTTTCCTTGCTGATTTAAAGAGAGTCTTCATCATGTTCCATGGGCTCGTCTTCATGGCTGAAATAAAATCAGATTAATATTTAGCATCAAAGGACAAACTGAGAATCTTATGGAATCTTCAAACTCACATCACTTGTGGAGGTAAACAGTTTGTGCAAGGGCATACCAAACACTAAGCAAAAGTATTTGAACCCCAGGGTCAAGAAGGAGTTAAATATTTATCATTCACCTATAATGGCCTTTGAAAGTAAATGGGACAACGGAAATATCATCAATAAGGAACATCACAGAGAAAGGTGGATTTGATTATGTTAATCATATTTTTCTTAACCCTAGCAACCAAGTTTACGCTAGCAACCAAATTTTCAGAACTCTATCTCAGCTTTGGTATATGTTAGACACAGGGATGGGTTTAAATAATGTATAGTGACAAAGGCAACATTAGATTATGCCACTCACTACATAGCAACCAGGTTGTTTACCATAGCAAACAATTTAGAATCTCAACTTTGGAAAACCATAGAAATGTGGAGGTTGGTTTATTACACTCGTATTGACATGGTGAAAATTGTTTACGTCACTGAGTTCTCCATAGCAACCAGGATGTTTACCATAGCAACCAAATTGGAATATCTCAACACTTTTACAAGCCCAAATCAAAGTTCTATTTAGTGTTTCTTTTGGCAGACACAATGAATAAAAGTGAAGACAGCAGAATTTTTGTTTAAAAAGTTTAAACAATCTATAACTGTTCTACAATCTATTAAAGAATCTATAATTGTGAGCACAATTCAGTAGACAAATCAAATTAAGTCACCCAACACAAAAAACAAAAAACTAAATAAATAAATGCATACATTTTTACTTCAACTTAATTGGACTCTAACAAAAATTCGCAAATATCAAAATTGTGTTTGTTACTTTGGCCAACCACTGATGTGTGTTAGAAGTAGACAGAGAGTTACAGACCTTTTACTGGTGAGAACAGCCACTGAGAGTGAGGCCATGGCATTGAGGGTGTCCGTCTCCTCACACTCGCTCTTCTGAGCAGCCAGAAATGACAGGCCAATGCTTCCCATCAGAGGCTTCAGAGATGACCAGTACTGGCCTGCAACAGAAACACAGAGCAGGCTACTCTCAGACTACCAACTAAACATCAGCTCTCTTATCTGGCTTTAGCCATTACAAACCCTGAATATCCAACATCAAAGATCTATAAATGAAACTAAAACAGAAATATAAAGGCAATGCAGTGATATGGAGCCATGCTTTTAGTGAGAAAAAAATATTTAATTAGAAATGATTATAAGATAAATTTAAAATAACAATTTAAAATAATTAAATTCTAATGGCTTGAGCACTATTATTAGGTTTATGAATTTAACTGTTGGGTGACTCTTTTGCTAACTGTATTAGGTATTGATGAGTTACACAAAGTTTGGTCCCAATAAGTCGACTGGTTGCTGAGATTCAGCTTCATACTTAACTTAGCACAATGCCACCAAGTTAATCGCTAAGCAAAAATAAAAATCATACATTTCTGGCAGCAAGGTTGGAGGATGTTCTGAGTCTAACGAGGTAAGAAACTGTCTGCGAGGAGTTTGAAAAAGTAGGTTTTCAATAAACCTGGTATCTATGTTCTTGGTTTGATTCAGGGAAAAGGCAAGACAGGGTTTTTGACAATAAACTAAAGCTAGCAAAAGTTATTAGCATTGTTCTACATTTGTTTAAAAATTTGACTACAGCATGATCAAACACTAGCTTAAATTATGTTCAGACCCTTTGTGCCAAACATGTACGGCAATGTTTTTGACATCATTCAAAATGGCCGACATTCAAAATGGCCGACATAGTAAATCTTTGACTCCTCTTGATGCCATGAACGTGCTGATGTTAAGAATTGCAGACTAAAAGCTCAAATACGGGAGCCTAAGGGTTAGCAGAGGTTTTATTCACAGAGCACTGAGTACAAAATAAAACCTCCATGGGGGGAGAAAACCTTAATAGCTAAGAACATACTCCAGAGGAGGGAAAACTAATGAACTAACAAGGGACCAGGGGGCAGCGATCCGGAGCACTAGAAAAATACTATGAAGACATGGGAGCAAGGAGAGACGTAGGACAGAGGGACAACACAGAGGTGCTATGGCATGCCAATTGTACAATTAAAGTGTAAATGTTGGCAGAAGAAAGGAAAAGGAGAATGAGGGGAAAAATAAGACAAAAGGAGGAAATGAAACATAACAAGGAAAAAGACAGAAAAATGTGGCAATTGAAGCAAATGTTAGAATTTTGGATGGAATTTAGGAATTTAGGCGATCACAACAGACCAAGTTTAAAGTCATTACATTAACCATTAGAAGTCTCTGCTAATCACAGCGGCTGTTTTGAACGGAGAATGGCATGACCCACCTATTGTTTCATTTAGGTTTCAAATATAATGTGTAGGCTTCAAAAGCTTTGATATTTATGGTTTTAACCATTACAAGAGTTATGACACATAATTTGCAAAGTATTTCATTTGTGAAAATATGTGAAAAAATGTGAAAAATTTGCGTCTTTCAGTTATATTTTACAGATGCCAAATCGGCGGTTGGTGGAACAGGTGTATAAGGTTTAGGGGAGGTTTGCCTGTTTTATATATATATATATATATATATATATATATA